>JAQIXA010002649.1:0-16917 GCA_034699045.1 Nanhermannia cf. coronata Gr-Ori-00579 | reverse complement strand
TCTGATCTTGATAGGTGTTGGGGTTCAAGTTTTGAAGTGAATCCGGCAGATCCAAGTGCCCTTTTGATGATTTCGTTGAGATTGCGATGTCTTTCTGATCTTCCTTTGCTATATTTACAATTTAGACCATGTCTTCCCATATTGTCCACAGGTGAGCCACAATGACAAGAGTGATTTTGGAAAATATTTCCACCGAGTCTTAAGCAGATAGCAGATGTAATTGTCTCATTATTGAGTAGTTGTCCGAGGTTTGATGAGGGTAAGGCGTTGATCCAAAGTCCAGATTCAGAACCGGTTACTCCTTTAAGTCTTGCTGTTTCGGCCAGGTTGTTCTTGAAAGAATTTAGTAGATTATTGTAACTTTTTAGAACAAATGGACGATCCCATGATTTTTGAAGGTGAGCTACTTTTTCAGAAGGTGTATCGGTCGAGGAAATGGATTTCCAAGCATTGACGGCTGAAGTTAATTTGGGAGTGAAGTTTTCTGAAATGGAAATTGGAGTAATTTTGATGATAAGTTCAGAGTTGGAGCTGAGAGATGCACAGTAGGCAGGAAGAGCTAAATTAGAGATATTTCTGATGCCCAAACCACCAAATTTGACTGGAAGTGAAGCTTGGGTAAACATGTCATTGGTGAATTTGAGGTTGGAAATTGATTCTAAGGTATTTTTGAATTCGACATCAAATTTTGAAAGAATATCAGGATGTTCCCAGACTTCACTCGATCTGATGTAATAAGACAAAAGGGAAGTTCCGAAGCAATTTTTGAGGATGAATAGTGATTGATGAGAGAGGATGCTTTTTAATTTTTTGCATAAGTTTTTGTGTTCGCTGAACTTTTTTTCGAAGAAATCAGGAATAGATTCATGAGATAAAGGGGCTCCAAGAAGGGTAAGATTTGTGTTTGTTGTCATAAAATTAGAATTTTGACTTATATAGCTTTAGAATCAGTCAAGTACTATTTACCATATAATTTGCCATAATAAAATAACCAAAAAAAGGTTGGTTAATGGGCTGGACCATTTGAAACCTATTAAACCTATAAATAAAAACGTATAAAGATTAGATAATTATCTTTATTTTTAACTATTTACCAGTATAATAAATTAGGCAATATAATAAAATGGGTATTGTATGAAGCACAAGCTATATAAGTAGGTACTATGTATTATTATATCTAGGTTTATTAAAGTTTTTATGAAATAAAATTTAGTTAACTTATACTTATGACTTAATTATTATTATACAACCATAATAATAGTACCCTACAGTAGGTACAAAGTACAAAATAGTAGGTACTTTACCTGTCTTATATTGAAACTTATGTAAATTACGAAATTTTATATATTTTTCTAAACATGTAAATATTAAATATCCGGTTCAGTATAATAATTAGCTTTTTATTAGCTCTGATAAATCTAAACCTAAGTACATCTTGAATAACATTTATCTGAATTTGAATTTGAAATACTCGTAGCTTTGATAAATCTTTCAAATTCAAAATCAAACACAACCTTATCTTATACATTCATACTATCGTATATAACTAACCAATAGAGTACTTACTTAAGTAATAAAGTGATTTACATAAACCAACTTGAAATCAAGTACCTACCAATTAAAAGATTAAAAATCTAAAAATATTTAAAGCTACTATTGATAGAATATCTATTTTCAACTGTATACAGTTCAAATTAACTATAATCGTAATCTACCTATATACATAGTTCGCTAAACATAATCATAATCATAAAAAACCTTATAAAATCTATTAAAACGTCACACATTTTATTGTATTTTGATAGAATCACTATATAGGTAGATATTACCAAATCTAAAGAGAATTACATATCTACCTACCTACATATCATTAAATAGTGTAAAATACGATTCAAATTTCTTTTAAAAGATATACCTAGGTTAGTACAAAGAAAAATGATTTATTACAATTTACAAATTTCATAAAAACTTGTGAATTTCGCAAATTTCTTTCGATATAAAATTTTGCTTTAAAAAATTCAACTAAAGGTATGTAAGAGTACTAGTAAATATAGTTGCATGCCTAAATATTGTGAATTGTAGTGTGTAACTAAAACATGATAGTATATTATAAGGTAAGTAATTAATTAATAATTAAATTTATAATAAAATAATTGATAATTAGGCTTTGATACCTAATTGATAATGTATAGGTACAATACGCATTGTATTATTTATGATTATTTCTTATCGATTTATCAATTAAATCATTGTCATTGATCCGAAAATTTCCATTTCGTTTGTTCTGAATGCGACAAATATTATTGGCAAAATAAATTGATATTTGTCATTATGCAAATAAGTGCATGATGCATTCGATAAGCGATTTCCCTTCCCAGTGAGAAATTTTATTTTTGCATTTTTTTTTCGAAAAAATATTGAAAAAACTTAAACTTTTTAATTCGTACGTTTTTGTATAACAATTCTCTTTAGATATAGATATGAAATTTTGAAATAAATATAACATCATTATAGATAATACCAATTAATTTCTAAACAATTTGTCTTTAGGATGGCAAAAATTCGCTTTCCTGTAACTACTTGTTAGAAAAGATAATTTCATTAGAACAAAATACTTTGTTTTATTCAATTGGATTTTGGTCGATAACCTAAACCAGTAGTAATTTGTAGATAAACAAATAAAACAAAATATTATGTAAATATGTACATACATTATACATACTTACGTTCATATTCCTATCTACATATTAAGACTAGTTTTATAAGTATTTCTTTAAATTCTTGAATCAAAATTCAAAATAACAATTATAAAGGTATCTTCAAGAAAATCTCATTTTTATGGGAATATTAGTCAGGTTTTTTTTAAAAAAAAAGTACCTAATCAACAGCTTGCTAATATCCATCAGCACCTATCTTGTCCCCATTTAATTACCTATTCAGATACATTTACTTATCCAGAAATCCTCAGCAGAAATCACGAACATGTCAAATATCTTATACTTATACCATAAACTATATGCAAAACCTTTAATAAATACAATGTAAGATTGTAACATTGTAAATTTGCATAAATACAACCTTTTAATTGTAGGTACATCGAGTAGAAATTGTTCATTTTTTAAAAAGTTTAACGAGTAAAATAGAAAAGAATTCTGCACCTATCTAGTAGTTAGTACCTTGATTTGTTCCTTAAATTTAACAATAAACACAAATTTTGAAATACCTACTGATATCAGGGTACCTACCTAAAATAAAAATACAATAAAAAATTGTATTGTAATACTATACTATAACGTCAAGACAGTTATGAAAGAGCAAAACAAGGTGATAAATGCATCAATCAAAAGTACATAATACTAATAAAAAAGCTTAATTTCGACAAAAAAAATCAGATCAAAGTAGTTGCCGACTGTTAGGTAGATATTTATATATGTACAGTATATTCTGTATATGTACATATGAGTATAAGATTGAATAGCTCATTAAGCTGAATACTCGTATAATTTGATTAAAATGTGATCATTTTAATCCATTTATTGAAGTTTTGTGTAATACTGACTACAATTTAAGAGATAAGTGACTACGTGAATTGTCAATTAAATGGTAATTTAAACTTGCTATGATTTCAATTCCTCCTCAGTTATTCAATTGAATTTGGTATCAAATCATATTTTCGGCTAAATTTCTAATCTTGAATTTTTATATCTAGGTATCTAAAAAATACTTTGTAAAAAAGTCATATTATTAGAAATTACGATTGTTTGTGCGTGTACTTGATTCAATTTTGTAAACAAATTCAAACTCAATGAAATCATATTGTTTTTGTGATATCAAAATTGACAACGTGTACAATTTGTTTATGGCAGTGTCCAGTCGCAAACTCATAAAAGTACATAAAAGAATTATTAGGTAAATAGTCTATCGGGCCGACCAAAGTTTATAAAAATCATTGTCTAGTTCATTAACTACAGGTGAAAACACTAGTAATTAACTGGTTTTTAATATTTTGAAAAAATGAATGAAAATAATAGTAATTTATCATTACCAAATAATTTAATATCACCAAAAAGACCAGGACGAGTTTCCGTTGCAAATAATAATCAGATTTTTAACTGGCCGAAAACTGAGAGGAAACCTGAAGTTGTGATCGATGAGCTGGAAAATAAAAATCATGGTCAGTACAATTTTTTTTCTAAATTTTTATTCAAAACCTGATCAAAATCGGAAAATAACTAAAAAAAAATGACAAAATCTTATTGTCAAATGTAGATGCAAAAGCTAAGTACTTATTGAGGTTCTGAAAATTCAACAATTTTAGAAAATTATCTGTAAAATTTTGATTTTTTTAAGATCTTTGAAAAATTTAGTAGGTATTGAACAATAAATTATCATCTTAACCTTAACTGACTTTATCTTTAATTACTGATTACATTTTCAAAATCATTTTTGTCTATTTTGACAAAATTTTGTCAAAATTTTCCACGGATTATTTCCAAATGCTTGTTGAAACTATTGGAAAAATAATACAGATATTTCAAAATTAATTTTAGGTCCAGTCCATCATTCAAAATCTCATTTCATATACAATGTCCTGATGGACTTTTTCATCGTTCTGGTCATCGGTGCTGAAGTTTCTCTCGTCATATCTGTAGCCACGACACATTTTGTAAAATACAATAATGCAAATGAAGTTGAGGCGGGTAAATTCTTTAAATATAAATTCATAAAAATTCGATCATTTTAATTTTCCCCTTTATCTCAGGTATTGTTTCAATATTCCCCATATTTTACAATTTCGTCGGTGTAATCTACTTTCTCTCAAGTAAAAGAGAACGAATCATAATCGAGAAAATATTTCCAAAACGTCCATATCTCACGGATATTTTCCAAATCCCAGTTTTCGGACCATTCCTCACTACATTGAGTGTTTTTGTCAAATCTTGGTCACAAAATTCCGAATACGAGTATTATGAAAGGCTCGAAGCCTCAGCTACCAAGATGGTATCTACAATGTTACTCCATTTTTGATCATTTTTTTGGCTAATTTCAATCGTATTTTAGAGACAATCTGTGACATTTTTCAGCTCTGCTCCTGAAGCAATGGTCCAAATGAGTTTAATGATTGCTGATGCAGATAAATTGACATATGAAAAATGTGAGATTTCTTAAATATACTGATGAATAGAAAATAAATTCATTATTTTTTAAGATAAACTTGAGATTTTTACGATTTTGGTTGCTATTTTTGCAATTGCCGAGGTATATAAAACACAAGTAAATATTATTGAAATAAATTATAATTGATTTTAAATTTTTCAAGGCTAATGTATATGCGATTGTATCCGACTATTACAAATTGTTTGAAAAATCTGCGGATAAAACTTGGAAAGTATCTCATGCTCTCAAGTTCAGTCAAAAGATTTATTTATTACTCCATGGCTTCTTTTCAGTTGGTAAGTACAAAAAATATATTCAAAAAAGTAAAAATCTTATTTTTCAGAACTGAATTCTGGAATACAAATAACTAAAAATAATTTGTTTTTAGCAACTAATCTACTCTCCAGGACATTTCTAACGAATGCTGCGATCGTTTATTTTGCGGGTAAAGATAAATCGGCAACTTTTGTAATTTTGGTGTTCTTCATGGGCTCAACTATTGCCAGACAAATCATATTCTACTTTGCTACCATCATTAAGCATTTGATTATTAAGGAAACGATGCCCTCAGCTTTTTACGATAGGTACTTAAAATTGAAGCATTTTGTAAGCAAAATATAAAACAAATATTCAGGAATTTCTAAAAGTCAAAGGTCAAAATTCTTGAAATTTCATTCAGCCTTAACCTTACCATAGTTGAAACTTGATACTTTTATTTGTATAGCTTCAACTACGGCTGGAGGACTGCAATTTTAAATACAGGTAAAAAGAAATATCAAATAAATAACTACTGAAACTGAAACAGGAAATCCTTGAAATTCTTTTTAAAATTTAGATTTCCAGTCTGACTCAAAAGCCCGTCAAATTTGGTTCTACGTTGAAAACGGTCTGGGTTATGCGATTTGGTACTTTGTGATAGCCTATAAAACGAATAATGGTATTGTAGATCATTAATCTAATTAATTAACTTAATCTTATTAAAACTAATTATTTTTTCATATTATATAGACGGGATTAATCCAAATTCCACAATTTTCCTCATATTTTCTTGTATTTTTGCTGGATGTTTTGCTCTCAGCTTTTGTGGACTCCTTTTAACCAGATATTTCCTCAAATTAAATGCTCTACAGAATTTCCTTTTTAATTCAAAATCACTTTTTACTCAAATTGCCAAAGGGGTCACACAAATTGGACCGGAAAAAAGTAGAGGATCGCCAATCCAATCTACTTCATCAGCAGATTCTGGTCATGAGTCACATTATAACACAGTTTTTTAGACTCTCTAAGAACACCTCAGCTAATTTTTATTGCCAAATAAGCTAATTATTTTATACTCACAATTTGTTATTTTCTTACTATTCGTATATGCTAATACATAGTTCCATTTTAATTATAACTAGCATCTAGTATTTTAATGTTTTTTGTACAATAATAATATGTATTAATTTATATTTTTGTAAGCATAAGACTTTAGTCTTATTCTTATATCATTAGTATTAGATAGATTTAGGTAAAATTATTTAATTATTATTCGAGCTTTTCGTGATCTTGTTCTTGTACATACTATTTGTAAATACATTAACTGCACAATGTCTTTACTATACTATTAAAATACTAGTGCCCTATAGGTTTCTATACCTATGTAATGTACCTATATACTTACTATTTAAATAGATACTTACGAGTACCTAGTACCTACACCTACACCTATACCTACATATAGTAAATACTCTTAAGAGTATGTACAAACA
The DNA here is from genome assembly GCA_034699045.1 of Nanhermannia cf. coronata Gr-Ori-00579. Classification (NCBI taxonomy): domain Eukaryota; kingdom Metazoa; phylum Arthropoda; class Arachnida; order Sarcoptiformes; family Nanhermanniidae; genus Nanhermannia; species Nanhermannia cf. coronata Gr-Ori-00579. The sequence goes on along the minus strand of JAQIXA010002649.1, from coordinate 10,009 downwards.
CTTGGCCCTTATACATACTTATGAATACCTAACTAAAAATAATCTTATATTAGATAGGTATATCAGTAGATTGTAAATTATTGTATATATCGATAATATATAACTTCAATATTTAAGACATTTATAAGTTACTTATTTATCATTTTGACAAATTATACTTATTAAAGTGATTCAATTTAGAATACTGAACATGAGTAATTTTAGTCCTTTTATATTTTAAGATAAGCTAATAAGTATAAGATAATCTTTTTAAATTCAAACAATTTTTGAATTTTTTCTTCAAAAAATGAATACTGCTGCAACTATCTGTAGGTAGTTGGTTTGTATACGAAATATAAATAGACACAAGTTAATTGAACATTCATTGACTATATGTACTTGATTAGTGATAATTTCAATAATTTTGATAATTTTAAGTATCTCGTCTCGAATACAAAGGTACCTGAAAGTATGTACGAGTACTTACTTACTTCCATGTATAATTTCAACTTACGTTGATATTGTAGTAAATAGGTAAATGAAATGAAAATAAAATTTATGAATTCTTTTGTAAAATTAATCATAATTTCATCGTAAAACACATCATAGTACGAGTACAACCATAAAAATATGAAAAATGTTGTTATATTTATGCTATTTATGTATGTAATATGTATAATAAGTATCTGTATGTAGTAGTTATGTGTTAATGTAGGTATCTAGTTATTAGCAGATAAAATAAAAAATTCAGTAAAAGAGAAATAAATTTTGTGGCTGAAAGTGTCTAAAAATAAGTCGATAAATGTCTCCAATTCTGTCAAAAAGTAATTGAAGACCTCAAAACATTTGTTAAAATATGACATATAACCTATTTACTTACAAGTATACACTTATATACTCCTAATATTCAATTGCAATTAATACTTATTATTATGTATCGTTTAATACGCATTCAATAAACTAGGTAAGTACCCTGCTTTACTATTTTGACTTGATATTATTGACCTGAGTTAAGTTTAAAATTATTGCCCATATTTTCCAACAAAAAACGAAATATTTATGGAAAATTCCCCTAAAATTTTGAATCAAAATGGAGAAAATGTCGCCCACGAGTATTGTTCAAGATCAAATGGTAGGTAAAGTACCCTACTATTAAAATACTATTAAATACTTTTAAAGATTTTAAATTACTTGTATGATTATGATTATAACATTATGCATTTAAAACAGTTCAATTGGCCGAAGCCAGAAAAACCAAGTAAGAAATTATGAGTACCCTATAGTATATTTTTTTGAGAAAAAATTTTGATGGATTTTATGTGTAGCTGAAATATTTGAAGAAATCGATTTGAATGGGAATTCAAAACCACATCATGTCTCAAAATCTCATTTTATTTATAATATTTCGATGGACTTTTTGATTGTCTTAATTGCTGGTAATTTAGTCGTAAACATGTACTATATAAATCAGCTTTGAAAATCTCAGGTTTTGTTTTGATATCAATTTGATCAAGAATAGAATCTGGGTTTTCAGAACTGTATATGTACCAGTAATCTTTATAATAATTAAAAAGTAAATTAGGTATTAATTTTGCAAAAATGTTTAGGTCTTGAAGCAGGTTTAGTTTTGTCTGTGGCATTTGTTCATTTCTTAAAATACAAGGATTCGAAAAGGATCGAAGCTGGTATGTAATTTTCCTAAAAAATTAAATTTTTGAATAAAAAATGTGTAAATTGTATTGCATTTTAAAGGTTTCATATCTCTACTACCGCTCTTTTACAATTACATCGGAGTCATATGGTTTTTATCAAAGTAAATATTTTTGTACTCAAGCCTTTCGTTTAATATAGGTAGTTCTGAAAACATTGTATCTGTATTGACCTTTAAAAAATTCGAGATTTAAGAGCTAAATTATAACCCAGTTTACTCTAAATACCTATTTAAAAATTTAATTTTAACAGAAAACAGGAAAGGATCATAATCGAGAGAATATTTCCAAAACGTCCATATCTCACGGATATTTTCCAAATCCCAGTTTTTGGACCATTCCTTACAACATTGAGTGTATTCGTCAAATCTTGGTCACAAAGATCCGAATATGAGTACTATGAAAGGCTCGAAGCTTCAGCTACCAAGATGGTTTCAATATTACTCAATTTTTGATTATTTTTTGGCTAAATCTCTTTATATTTTAGAGACAATCGGTCACCTTTTTCAGTTCTGCACCTGAATCCGTAAGTTTTTTTTACTTAAAAAAGTTGCCACTCGAATGAATTTGGATTTTTTCCCAGATTGTACAACTTTCAATGATCATTTCACTGGATACAGATTTATGGATGTGTAAACAAGTTCAAAATATCATTTTATATGAAACTATAAAAGTATAATTCTATGGTTCTTTTTAGATTGGTTGGAAATTGCTACCATTTTTGTAGCATTCGTTGCAATCGCAGAGGTAGCTAGGTCGTATTTAATAGCATTTTTGAAAATTAAATTTTCAATATTTGATTTTTTTCAATTTAAAAGGCTAATGTGTATTCGATTGTCACTGATTATTACAAACTTTTTCATAAATCTGATGAAAAATCTTGGGTAATGAAAGAATTTCAATTTGAAATCCACGCTTTCATTCATTTTATTACATTTGAAATCTTGGATTTCAAAATTGAAATTTTATAAAGAATTCTATAAATATATAAGAAAATTATCTGATTTGATAAAAAAAATATAATATTATTATGTAGAAAGTAGCTCATGCTGTAAAATTTAGCCAGAAGATTTTTCTGTTTCTTCATGCATTTTTTTCTGTTGCAACAAACCTTCTTTCTAGAACATTCCTTATAAATGCTGTCGTCTACTATCTGAAAGAATATTTGAGTGTAACATTTATCACAGTCATCTTTTTTATAACTCACATCTTTATCCGTCAATGGGTTTTTTATATATCGAGGATTTTGAAACACATTATTTTGGAGAAAACGATGCCTAGTACAACCTATGATAGCTTTAATTATGGTAAATATCCAATTTATATACCTAGATATAAATAATTAGTTAATTTCATTGTTAACAGGTTGGAGGACTGCAATTTTAACTACAGGTAAATTCAATAATTTAAGTAGAAACGCATCAAAAAATCTTCAAAAACTCTCTAAATGTCAAATATTGTCTACCTATAAGATATATAAAGTCTAAACTACGAGTACTCATATAATAATACATAATAGAAATTAAAAGTATAATTTCTGAAATTGTGTTTTTCCTTAGATTTCCAATCAGATTTAAAGGTTCAACAAGTCTGGTTCTATTTTGAAAGTGCCCTCGGCTATCTCCTCTGGCTAGGAGTTACACTCCAAGGTCGTGGTCCTTTCGACATTGACCACATTTCCTTCATGCTCTTCACCTCCATTTTTTGTTCTTGCTTCATTCTGAGTATTTTGGGACTATTTTTAACCCGCTATTATCTCAAGTTAGACTCTATCCAAGAATTTTGCATCAAATCAAATACACTTTTCTCCGAACTGGGTGTTGGTGTAGCAAATATCGGGGTTGAAAATGCCCGAAAAATTTCTACAAGTCATCGAAATAATTTAGCAATTGGTCGATCGAATTCGATCGTTTCAAATTCTACAACTAGTACTGTGGAAATAGAAGATAGGCGAAATAGTCGAAGCCCAGGTCCAAGAAAGTCTCATTCTCATTGTAATACTGTTTTATAATTTCATATTTTATCCATTTTTTGAATAAAGATATTTAAACTAGCCTGATATGATATGATTACAATGTAGATAGGTATACTTACGTTATATTTACACATTGTCGTATCGTAACCTACCTACTTAATTTACACTTTAAAAATAATAGGGCTAGGGCTGTAAAGTGATATTTTAAAGTAGTTTGAAAGCTTTAATTATCCATTTCAATAGTCAGATAGAAATTATTTAAGCCATACTATTACGAACGAGTATATAAAGCTTAAATATATTGCTATTACTGATATTGTAATTGTAAGATGATATATGTAGGTATTTCCAATTTCCAATAGAAATTGAAAAAAATTTCAAGTTTTGTAAATAATTTTGATCGATATTATTGATACTATATAAATTATGCAAGATGCTTAGGTACACTTAATACTTAAAATACTTAATGTAGGTATATACTGATATAATCTATATTTGTTATTTTGGTACCCTACCTATCAGAATTATCAGATAATCAGGCATTTTTTTCTACTTACTTATAAGGCGTGTATGTGTAGGGTACATAACAACACGATTTATAAGTACATTTTACATTATGCTCATCTCATTAAAAAATAAAATATATACCTATTATACATCTCATTTTACCATTAGTATAAGAATAAATAGGTATATGTATGAAAATTCTAAAGCTAAAGATATTTGCAAAAAAGTAAAATGATTAAAGATAATTTCGATATTAATAATTTTACGTAATTCCTTGCCAAAATTTTATGGTAAATCAAACCAAAAAATAAAAATAAAACCAGTACTTAATCATTTTCTGATTGTACTATTACTTTAAATACTGATAGATACTATTTAGAATTAATTTAAAATGTAATTAAAGCTTGAATCAAAGCCTCAACCAGGTAGTAAAAGCCAATTAGACAAATATTTCGATTAAAATATCCAAAAGAACCACAAACGACCCGAATTTCTTGATTAGATCTTATCCAGTATTTTTCTATTCCCTCTGTCCCAGCCAGAGTTATCATAGAGTAGAGTTTCAAAATCTCTATAGACTTGCAATTAATTTTCCAGATAATATTAAAAAGCCATGAAAATGTTATAAATATCCCAATCACGCCAGAAATCAGGACCAGAAGGTATGAGGGGGCAATTTCATCATAGAGTCTGACAAGAGAATAAACTCCAGAGATAAGTTGGATCCCCATCAAAATTACTCCAGCTGGGGTCAAATTGTTGAGCAAATAACCGATCGTCCTAACGCAGCATTGCAATGCCATATAAATATTTCGAATTCTTCTCTTTCTTTTGATAAACATCACTGGACAATGGTTGATCTTCTTCATTTTGTTTAGATACTCACTATCACATAGGAAAATTATTATTATTTAGTTTGAAAATTATCCTAACTTAAAAAAACCAGATTTTGAGCTTAAATTAAAGTTAAAATCGAGATTTTCTCAGTCAAATTTAATCAAGGTCTTAAATCAATCAGTTATGAGTAAATATAAAAAAGATAGAGGTTCCTAATGTGAAAATATGCATGACATTGACAGGTACCCTAATCAAGTGAGTAAAACAACGATTTTAAAAATATGTGGGATATATACCTAGTTTCCTTTAATATAAGATGAACCGAATTCAATAAAATCATCCCTTTAGCATTGAAATACGAAGTTAGAATGAGTCCACAGTAAATATAATATGCTTCAACAAATGCGATCAAGAATTTTGAAAATACTGAGAATTGAACATCTTGTCCTACTAACAAATTTGGGATATTCGGTGGTATCTTACGGAAATAAGCTGCTGGAATTAAAACTATCATTGAATATTTAACGAAAATCTTAATAGATTTTGGGTCCAAAATTTCGAGACCGTCAGGTGCAGAGCTTTCTTGTGAATGTTCAATGTTCAATTTTTGATCTGCATTTTTTAATTGATATTTTAATTACCTATATAATAAATCAAGAATCATTTTGTTCATACCTAAAATTTTGCAAGTTTTAATGAATTGATTCCAAAAAACAAAAAAATCTCTGGCTAGTAAAAATGTAAAAATTTGGCAAGTGAGCGTATACAGGATAAAAGACAAAATTCCAATAATAAAGATAATCTTTGATAAAGATAAATTCTTGTCGAAACAATACACAAAATATATCCAGAATGCAGAAATGTAGGTTAAGATATGCAGGGCCAGTTGTATTGACCAAAAAAAGTCACGATATTTAGACCCAGATGTGTACTTTCTCAAATTTTTGTCCCATTTTTGTGGAATGAAGTAGAGATTTTCGAGACCCTTAGATAATGCACTTATCACTTCAAATGTATTATCAGCGATCATTTTTATTCCTATTGGAATTAAAACAATTCATTCACTGGTTTAGGTTAAAATTCAAGTTTTTAAATTTTGTTTAGCCCAACTCACATACTTGCTAATACCTATCACAAAAGTCTATATTATTTATTCGGAATTAATTTTTATACAACTCATTTGAGAAATAAATTTTAAATTATTTTTTGCAAAGACATTGCATTTATTATTCATGGAAAATCACTAGCCATCCTACTTTAATTGTATTTCGAATTTCAAAGCTCGAGTCTTTTTTAAACCACCTACCTACTTAATTATATATAGGTACCCTACTTATGTAACTTATACATTATATTTTATACTTTTAAGTTGTAAATTTACAAACTATAATTTAATGGCATATTTTTAATTTACAATTTTTAAGACCCTGCTTTTGTAAGGACCTTAAGAAAGATATTGATTGACAATATGTAAAATTTTCTCTACAACTTTGATACAAGTCAGTAAATTAAAGCTTTATGATTTTAAATAAATCAATTTCTTTAATCAATATTAAATTACTTTGTTATATAAAATATTAATTATGAATTTTTATACAGCATACCTATACCGTAATGAATGTATTTATTTGAAGTTGTTTTAAAAAAGAACGTGACCTTTGTCAATTCTACCAATATAATAGTAGGAATAAATTATTATGAATTTTACGAGTAGTAAGACAATTCTTAATTTTGAATACATAATTTATAAAAAAATTAAACATTTTGCTCATGGCCAGCAGCTAAATGTCTACTAATAGTAGTAAGAAATGTATTTTCAAGAACCCTGATAACTACTCACTACTTAAACATTTTGGCCGATCTAAAATTTTTCTATAAACTTTATGCTGAAAACCTGAAATTAATAATAGGTCGGTTGTAGGAATATCATTGTGAGACTTATCTTTTTGAAACTTTGACTTCAGGTTGTCCATCATTTGGTTAACCATATGTTCCCTAAAAACAAAAAGTAGGTAAAAGAGAAAAATCCATTAAAATTAAAATTTATTATAGGTAGGTTTATGCTTATGCTTATGAATAGTAGGTAAGGTGTTAAGCTTACTTTATTTGATGCTGAAGAAAAATCTTTTTATACTCTTTTATAGAATGTAAAAGATGATTGTCGTCATTTCTCCATTGAACATCATCTGAATCAAATTCTGTGTCAAAAAGTACGAGAGGGTAATCGAAAGCCATACCGTATTGTGGTTTCAATGAGTTAATGTCAAGCAATTCATTAATCAGGTTTGGTTCTTCTAATCCTCGACCAATTAATATTAACAAACCTATAATATATCTTATCTGATGCCAAAGGAATGCACTGCCCTTAATTTCGATAAAGGCAATAGAATTGTTCACACTTGAAGAACTCTTTGCAATTATTTCCACAATTTGAATATTTAATATTTTTCTTACAGTTGTTGAAGTTGAATTTTTACTCTTGTCAATTTTACAAAAATTCTTAAAATCGTGTTCCCCAATAAGAAATGAAGCAGCTTTTTTCATATCCTATACAATAGAATTAAAAATAGTTATAAAAATAAAAACTTACGATAGCTGAATAAAAACTAACCTCAATATTAAGGTCATTTGTAGGAAAATAATATCTATAAGTTCTTGAGCGGCAATTAAATCTAGCAGAAAAATTATTTCCAACAGGTGACCAGGCATAAACTCTTATTTCCGGTGGCAAAACACCATTTAACATTTTACAATAATCTAATTCAGCATCAAGATCCAAGTCTCCATTTTTATTTGCTTCACTATCATTATCTTGTTTTATAGGAATAACACCAAGGCCTTTATTTGAATTACATCGAACATCTAAGCTTATAACCTGGAAAAGTCAAAAAATTACTATCAGATCACAGCATTATAAATACATTAGATTAGGATTAGATACATTGTTATTTAAAACTTTATTATTAAGATACCTGGGAAAAAGCAGAAACACCTGCATCCGTTCGTCCACAACGATGATAATTAGCTGTTGAGATTGATTCAACCAAACGGGTTTTATACAGAGCTTCGAATAATTCCCTTTCAACAGTTTCATGTGGTATCCCATCATCACCTAAATTTAGATTTAGATGTTGAAAAAATTATTTTAATAAGGTTATTCTAAATATTTTAAAAACTCGCTTTTGAAAAATAGTTTAACTCGATTAATAAGTAATAAGGGTACTACAATAGCAAACTCAATGCTGATGTAATTTTATAAATTAAGTAAAGTTCAAAGAGAAAAAAAATAAACAAACCAATTGAGGTAGCATATCCACCAAGATCCCATCCTAGATAACAGAACCTCAAAGCTATGTGTCTTTTTGGATGTCTGAAAAATAAGAATACTTATTTAAATATCCAATTCATTACTATTTTAATTAGCCACTACTTGGAAAAATCAAATGGACGTAAAGGCCTAATCTTTTTCTTTCCTCTTCTACTCTGGAAAACTTTTGCAGCACCAGTACTACCTTCATTTTGATCATTAGGAACTAATGGCCCATCAGCAGACTCATTAGATTCTTCTAGATTAATCCTGGACCTTTTTGCCGGTCGCTCTGGTTCTGTTGAGCAAGTATTTTCATATCTCTTTAATTTTTCCTTCAATTCCTCTATTTCAATCTGAAGCTCCCTTATCACCTGGTCCTTGTCCATATCCATACCTAATTATAGCAATTAAAAACATTAATAAGAATTAAGATACATGATATAATATTATGCATAATACTTTTACATTTAGGTACATTAAATATTTTTGTATTCAGAGATTTCAGATCAGAATCTGAAACTGAAAACCCGGCTTTCCTCAATTTTACAAGTAATTGAGACTACAATCATATTTTTCAGAGCTGAATTAAATGAATGGACGACCATATATTTGCTTTGAATTAAAATTTACTTACCTTTGACCTTTGACCTCTCTTTATTTTTATTTTACAAAATTAATAAATATATATATTTTTAGAATTTATTAGAAACTCTATTTTTTTTACTTTTTTAAAAATTGCATTTTACATATTTGCCTAGACTATTTGATGAACTGTATTTCTTCTATTACAAACAAATACACAAAAAACAAAATAAAAATATTTATTATTCTCAAAAAAAATATTTTTCATTAGTTTTATTTATTTAGATTTAGTTTCGTTCAGAAAAAGGTAATTTTTTACAAAACAAAAATTGTGTGCCTAATTGTAATTAAAAACTGACGAGAGAGCTACGATGGATAGTGCTAGTGAAGAGGAGATGGGAGCCACTTTCCTCACTGAAGGTTACCTTGAGGAAAATGATGGTGATGGTAAGTTTATTATTTGATTTGATTTCCAATATTTGTCTAGTCTAGTTTATATATAGGTAATTTTAATGTATCTATTCATAATTCATTTGTAATATTCAGCTCTGTACAACCAGATTTTGACTTTTATTTTACTTTGGCATGCTTTCGTCTGTAAAATTTAGGACTAGGACACACTAGATTCATTCCATTTTCTATAAGAATAAAAAGTAGAAGGATAGATTAACAAAATTATAATATAATTTTAAAATGCCAAACTTCAGTTTTGAAATCGAGATTGAGATAGGAATGTTGATTTATAATTAAAATCTTTATAAATTTTTTAGATAGCCAAGATGGTGAAGATTATGAAAAATCTACTGGAACATTAAGAGAACAAGACCGATTTTTACCTATTGCTAATGTAGCTCGCCTGTAAGTCCTTTAAAAACATTACATCCTCCTATCCTAAGTTTACGACATTTATTAATGAAAGCTGACATTCATTTTTATTTATTTATTTTAGTATGAAAAAAGCTATACCTAAAAGTGGAAAGGTACCTACTTTATTATTATAAATTATGATTTTATGTTTATCACTATCACGTACTTAAGAACGGCCAAAGCGAGATTTTAGATGAGAATTTAATTAGGGACTTTAGAGAAGAGTTAACAAAGCAATTAAAG
>JAQIXA010002648.1:0-16921 GCA_034699045.1 Nanhermannia cf. coronata Gr-Ori-00579 | reverse complement strand
TGGCTACGCCACTGGGTATGCTATATAACTAAGGAAACAAATTTAAGATAATATTAGTAGCGGATACCCTTAAGGAACAAAAAAGTGTTTTTAAAGATTTGATGAGTGATGAGATGACAGAAGTTAGCAAAGATGTCTTGCGTTCGTTATAGAGGAATTGAACTGTAATAAGTGTAGCATGCAAAATGCAAGTAGCTTAGCAAGCAACAAAGCAAAGCTCTCCCTGGCCTCGTAGCTTTTTCAAGTTTTTTTTGAAAAGGAAGGAGTAAAAAAATTAAATACTTAACTAACTAACAATAATAAATTATAAATGCAAATTTTAAATGACAGCAGGCTAACTGTTGAATTGCATTGGTATTGGTATAGTGGAAGACTTGACTAGAGACTCGACTGGCTGGAACTTGGACTTGGAAAGTTAATTGTGCGGTGTGCGGTAAGTTAAATCTTCTAATTCTAATAAGTTCTAGTTTTTACGTTATTTTTACGCTAGCTGAACTAGCTGAAGCTACCAATTGACTTGACGATTAATGATATGATTATGATTATGATATGATGCTAATTAAAAGTTATGTAATTGTAATGTAGATACCTAAGTTAGGATTTCGGTTAAGATCTTTAAAATGCCATTCGATGCGACAAATGATGGTTTTTATGCTTTTATATAATTATTAATTTTCCTGTATAATTATATAGGATAGGATAATATAGGATAAAGTACCCTCTCTAATCTTAAAAAAGATAATTTCCTAAATCAAAGATACCTTATTTATCTTTAATTTCAGAATGCAAGTTCATCGGATCGTAATGTAATGTACTTAGGATTAGTCGTCAAATCATGGAATAATGGAATGCAAGAGGAGTTTGAGACATTGCTGTTGCCCTGCCATATAATGCCTGACCTGGCTGAAACTGAGGGGAAATGAATAATTAGTTTAATGAACTAGTTTAATTTTGGCTTTGCTTTGGATAATTCGAATTGAATAGACAATTTGATTAACAATATTAAAATTCCTGATATCTGCTCAGCTTGAAAGAAAATAACGATCATCGTGAATCGTGTCATGAAGCTGAGGTAAGTTTATCAACATAATTTTATATTATTACCTATTACTTACTCTAAATTCTAAATATGTATAAAATTTTATTATTTAATCAGTACTTATGTATTAGCATTAGACTTAGCCATTAGCCATTAGCATTTAGCATAAAAGGCATTTAATAGAAATAGGATTTGGGAAACAAATTCAATTTGGGAAAAAACGAGAATGAATACTTACCTAATATATTTTACTTTCTCGATCTTTTACATAATTTAATGACAGGACACAGAAGTAGTTAGCAATTTGTTTGAGATGAGACATTTATATTTTTAATGAGATTATTATGTAGTACTTAACAATATTACAGATTACATCAGTTAAAAGTTAAACTACTCTACCAAAATTCACTACCTATATAATCTCTTCCCAAGCTGGCAATAGTACTTGTTTTTGTATCAAAGGTAAAAGGTTTTTTTTTTCAGAATTTTATCGACTTTTTTTAGAATCTCTAATCTCTTTAAAAATATCTGAAGCATTTTATTTAAATAATATTGATACTACTGCTGCTTTAATCATCAGAGCATATAGCGTTCTTTTTTGGTAATACATATCTGTCTTAAATCTTATTATGTAAGTAGCTTTATTAACTTTATGTATAAAGTAATACCGATGATACCGAAAACGCTTGTTGTTGTCAAGTTTAGTTGTTAATTTGCTTTAGTAGTAAAATACCAGTTTAATTTTATAATATCAAGCCAACCAAGTAGAATATTTTTTATCAGACCGTTTATTTTCGTTTTTTTCAAGTTTGTTTATATGCAGTTATGGTTAGAGAATTGTTTGTGAATAGCTAATGCTTGTCACTTGTATAGTAAATAGTAGTCAATAATGTTAAACATGTAGGTATTAGGTACCTATAGAATAGAAGTTGAAGTGTATAATGGTAAACGCTAGTATCATGTCATGATTCGTAAAAATACTACATCAAATTTCAAATATAACCCTACTACCTTAATATTATGCTATGGTTTATGGGATAGTGAATAGCTTAGTTTGCTTAGAACAAACCTACTAGGTACCTTAGTTAGTTTAGAGTATAAAATATAAAATACAGCAGACACAAAGACTTTAAAAAATATTATTCACTTGAAAGATTCAGCAGATTCAGTCATCAAGTTTTTCCCTGCGGATTATTTCATTCGTAATAATAATAATGTCTAAATCTCAATTCTCCAATCAGTTTTAGACCCTCCCTTGCGTCTCCTCTCCTGCCTTTGACAAAATTAATATTTTTATAATTATTATATTGAACAGGAAAAGCATTATTTATTTGTTAGAAAACTAATCAGCCTTTGTTTTAACACCTAATTTGATATTTTTTAAAAATCCTCTCTTTGATTGTGAATTTTATGAAAAGACTTGATAAAATTATTGAAATGTGAATTTTACTGTAATTGTGTTTTATATTTTATTTTATTTTACAAAATGCGATAGGTATTTGCTGAAGTTGATCTTTTTTAATTACTGGACTGAACTGACTGTAATTTGATATTTGAACACGATGCAATTTATATTTATTTCTACTGCAACTGGACTATATTTTCACTCTTTTATGGCAAAAATGTAAGTGTATTGCTGGTGATTTATTCATGTAAAAAACAGCTCTGAAAAATCAAATTTCTAACTAATTTCAATTAGATATCCTACTTTTAATAAAAGGAGCTGGATACCTTTAAAACTATGATTTTTCAGAGCTTAATAAAATGAATACCTAACCTAGATTTTATTTTTTATATATTTTAAGGAATTATTGAACTATTTTTTCTCATGACTTATTTTATTTTATATTAGATGTCAAAATTACGCAATCAACATCTGATCTGTACTAACTAGAACAGTAAAGAAACACCGGGCTGCTGGTTCAACTAAACTGTATAAATATAAACCCGCTTTTCAGTTTATAATATTGTCCGAATTCGGGTGAAATTTCGATCTTACGCAGGAGCATATCTCACTGTAAACTCCCATAATATGATAAGAACATCAAGATGTGTGTAGTCAATTGCTCCATGTTAAATTCAACAGCCCTTCCTTTTAACTTTTTATGTTATAGAGAAGCACATAGAGATAGTTAGGATTTTGAGTTAGTCGTGAGTGTGATATATATGACTGGAACTTAAGATTACCCGAAAATATCCGATTTTTGCATCGGGGAGGGCAAGGGACTTGAACACCACATCCATACCATAAGAGAGATATAATAATAAAAAAGTGTGTGGAAGGCAATGACCGAAGTCTTTTGGTCTAATTGACTTTTCCTTTTTTAAATAATTATAATTAATTCAGCACACGGACTTTCATATTTTGTATTTTTATATTTTGTGTATAGTTTTAAGTTGTGCAATGACATTTGAAGTGTTATCTCTTCTGCTGGGATACTATCCAGCTGAAATCAATTGTTCAATATTCAGTGAGATAATAGAATAGTGCAAATATACTCTAACTTTTTTATTTATAAAAGTTTTTAACTGATAAAAATGTAATGTGTGTGACATAATAGCTGTAGTGTAAAAGGACGTGCTTATTTTGCAGCATGTACTTTGACTTTGTTCTCTTTCTGAGTTGGTGGAGGTGAGTGATGAGAATGTATCTCGTCATTTTTGATTGCAAAAATACATCCCGTTATACAAGTAAAAACACATTTTGAAAACCTAAATCATCCTCTAATCTTTATTATAGTTCTACATTCTACATCCATCCTAATCTACCAAGTGGTGATATAAGTTTTTTAAAATATTTATCATTTATACACATCTTTACCGACGCCCTTCCTTTTGGTCTTTATTTTTTTTGTGAACATTATTACTACCTCTAACTCTACCATTACCTATATAATTATATTTAAATACCACAAAAACAATTTGGATCCAATGAGTACAAAGATCTTGCTCAATTGTAGGGGAAAAAATCAGCTGAAATCCTGCATTAATTTATATCTCAAAGGAAAAGGAACCGACTTACCTCATCAACTTTAATAATGGGTAAGATTTAAAATATAAATGTGTAGATGCATTATTTTTTAGAGTACATAATATATAAAATGGCCTTTATTCAATATATTTATATTTTAATTTTAACTTTAACTAAATAGATATGCATATACACCTTCTTTAATGTTATTTAGTCGGTATCTAGTATCTACTCTACAGAATTCAGTGAATAGAAATATTGACATTGAATTTGAAAACCTATGTTAATAGGTCTAGGTAATTTACGATTATCTATAAGTTATATAAGGTAGGGTACTATTAATGGCCTACTAAAAATAACATTTAAATTGCTTTCAATATTTATGAGAGTCAAAAAATGCTTATAGCTTTTTGACTTTGACTTGACACTTGTAAAAGAGTTTAAATCGTTAAAATAAAACCTTTAACCAAATACCGAATGCATACTACCTAATTGCTAATTCACTATTAGGTATATATTTATAAATTAGGTATTTAAGCAATTTTTATCTATTTCTTCGATTTTTTACTACCTACACTACATTATATAGGTAAGTACATACTTAAGTAGGTAATAATTTAGTAAAAAGGAAACTATAGGCTTAGCCTTAGCATTAGTTAGGACTAAATAAGTCTTATTTCGATAATTGTTTTTTATCTTATCATTTGCAATTAAGCCTTTGACTCGAATAAAAAGTAATTTTTAGTGTAGAACAAATATTTATGTACTACCTAGATATGATAAATTAAATTCTCAGCTTTTTTAAAAATCTTTTTAGGAAATTATTTAAGAAATATATCTTTTTCTTATGCCAAAAATGGGATTTCATCTTATTCATTCTCATTCCTTATTCATAGTATAGCAGCTTAACGTTTTAATTTTAATAATACATATGCATATTTAGATTTAGTTTATTATTATTATTGCATTAGACAGTTATACATGAGTATGAGACATTTTAGGACAATCACGATTTCTTGGATTCAATTGCAATAGACGAAAGTCCACAAATTCCATTTAAATAGCATAGTTCTTTAAATACAAAATATCGTTTCACGAACACTCGAACACCTTGTAATATATATTTAAACTTTTAAAATATTTGGTAGTACTACATACGAGTAGTAGGTAACTTTAAATAACTCCATTCCATTCATTCTATCTATATATACAATCTCATCTCTACAATGTTTCTAGAATGTATTTTAATAATCTTGTTTTTAGATCTTATACTTGTGCTTTATATGATATGCATGCGTGTACTCAAATTCTTCCTTATCTCGGTAGACTAAAAGTTAAAGACTGTCGAATGCACAGTATGCATTGCATATTTATTTAGGATAAAAAAAATGCATATACGGATATGTATAAGTACTTTGGTACATATGGAAAAGCATAAAAACCTTTAAGAAAGGTGCCAATTCTCTGTCAAAAATAAATTTCAATAAGTTTTTTATATCATTGCATTTCAAGAGACCACCAACCAAATCCACAAGACCATAATAAAGCATTGAGTTTTTATTTCATTCTTTTTTCTACCTCATTCTATTCTAGGTACAATATATAAATAAAAATAACTCATTAATTATAAAGTTCTCAATTTTTTTCTTTTATACTTTTGACTTTTACTTTATGGATATTAGAGGAGTAGAAATTTTATTATTAAAATTAAGTAATATTTCTTTATTTCGAAATCAACACAAAGTCATACAAACTCGTTTACTGTTTCATGCTAATTCAAAATTCAACTTTATAGATGAATGAAAAATTTAATACTTTAATATGTAATTTTATTTATAATTTCAGGTGGAAAGTCGAGTAAAAATAAAAATCTTCATGGACCATTAGCAATTGATCATCGATTTGTTCAAGGAGGTCCAGGATTAGGTATTTTTTTAATTAAATCAAATACTTATTTTTTGCGGTAATATTACTTTTTTCTAAAATATAATTCATTTTACTTTAATTGTTTTAGAATATCATCGAAATTCTGCTGGCGTAGTTGGTGCCGGTATTCTAGTCGGTTCGAAAAATATGGGGTGTGACATTATAAGAACTCCATGTAAGCTTTAGTTGTTTATATTAATTTTTCTATAATTTTTGACGGTGGTGTTTATTAATTATGTATGTATTTTATTTTATTTTTTACAGCTCTGAGCACATTTGGAAGGTATATTTATTAAAATTATTTTTTATTTTTTATTTTTAATTTTTAATTATACTTTAATTTTAATATTCTTTTGGTTATAGTGGTCCAAGTAATAAATGCAAGACACTGCCACAGCAATTAAGGTATATTAATTCAATGCAATTCTAATTCTAACTCTAACCCTACTACCTACTGCTATTCTGTGGGTAGCGGAATTTACATAAACAAAGTCGATATTTTTCAAAATTTTAAGATCGAAATTTTTTATTAAGCTTTAGTTCAAAAAGTCGTGGTGATTCATTTGATTCGCCTTCTTCGGGTCATAATCCACTAAATGGTTTTATTAGAGGAAATGGTAGTGGTCATATACATCAAAACAATCATCATCAAGCTTCAACCCCTGTAAATAATCATAATGGCCATTCAACTGCATTTGGAATTTCTACACTTGGCTCTGCTGGTTCAAATAGTAGTGCAGAAATTGCACCCGCAGCTTGCTCTGCAATTTACCAGCCTAGAACAATTGGAGGAATACAAGTAATAATTATTTTGGATATTCGATTTATATTCAATTATAGAAAATACTTTTTGTTCATGAACTAATTATTGAATTATTCGATTATAGGTAACTGGAAAAACTTTGGTTGGATTATATGATTACAATTCTAGGCATACCCGAGATGTTGCATTTAAAAAAGGAGATGTTTTAGAAGTCATAAATGATAGGTAATATTAAAATTTATTTATACAAATTAATGCTAATTTTCTTGTATTAAATTAGCGATCCTGACTGGTGGAATGTTTACGTGATAAGAACAGGCGAAACGGGATATATACCTCGCAATTTTGTAGCTGTTGAAAAATCAATGGAATCTGAGGATTGGTTCTTTGGAAAAATAGCAAGAAGAGAAGCAGAAAAAATGTTATTGACTGAAGAAAATCCTAGAGGAACATTTTTAATTCGTAATTCTGAACAAAATCCAGGCTCATTTAGCTTAAGTGTTAAAGATTGGGAGTCAGAGAAAGGCTATCATGTTAAACATTATAAAATTAGACCTTTAGACTCTGGAGGATATTATATTACCACCCGATTATTATTTCAATCTTTAAGAGAACTAGTTCAAAGTTATTCAAGAAATGCTCAGGGTAAGTCAATCCTGGATTAAATTACACAATTCTTCTTATTTTCTTATCTAATGTAATATAATATGGTTTTCATTTCTTTTTACAAACTCAGGACTTTGTCATGTCCTGACGCGACCTTGCCCAAAACCAGCTCCAAGTAAGGATTATTTTGAATATTTTGAATTATTCATTTATAGAAAATGCTAGTACATTATCTAATTTTTGAATTCATTCATTGTTCGATTATAGGTTTCTGGGATTTGTCACCAGGTTAATGATTAAAATAAGAATTTCTTATAATCTTCTTTATTCTTGTTTTCTTATATTTATTATATTAAAATTCATCAGAAACTCGAGATCAATGGGAAATTGAAAGAACTGAATTACAATTTATCCGTAAGCTTGGATCTGGGAATTTCGGGGAAGTATGGTATGGACGTTGGAGAAATGGGATGGAAGTTGCAATAAAAACATTGAAAAGTAGTACACTCATGTCTCCAGAGGCTTTTCTGTAAGTAACAATAACAAAACAATATGTTGTAGTTGTAAATTCTATATTGCTTGTAAATATCCCTTACTATGTACATATTTTTAACAGTGAGGAAGCTGCCATAATGAAAAAATTTAGACATGATCGGCTCGTTGCACTTTATGCTGTGTGTAGCCGTGAAGAACCAGTGTATATCGTTACCGAATATATGCGCTTCGGATCACTTTTGGAATATTTAAGAAACGGAGTGGGACAAAGTCTAGAAGAATTAGATCTTGTATACATAGGTGCACAAGGTAGCTCAATTATTTAAATAAATTATTTATAAATAAAGAATTTTTTAACTTTTTTACTAATTTAATTTTTTGTTTTCTTTAATAGTGGCAAGTGGTAAGTTAGATAATAATATAAAATAAAAAGATGAATTCTGAATTTGGATCGAATTATCATCACAAAACATGAAAAATACTTTTACATTATTTTCATTATCATTTTAGGTATGGCTTATTTAGAAGAAAAGCAGCTAGTGCACAGAGATTTGGCTGCCCGCAACGTGCTTATAGGAGATAATAATGTATGTATCTCTTTTAAATCTTAAATAAAAATAAAATGTTAATCTATTTTTTGTGTTTTAAAAATAGGTTGCGAAAATATGTGACTTTGGTCTGGCTCGAGTTATTGTTCAGGGTAAGAAATGATCGAATATTTTGGAAGATTGAAATTTTCGATATAATCAATCAAATATAAAATTTGTTTTTAAAATGGATTTTGACTCACGATTACGATCAGAGTGATTTTGACTTCAATGAGAATTAGTAATTAGACATTTATTTTACTATTTACATATTTACAGATGAGGATTACTGTCCTAAACAAGGCTCTCGCTTCCCAGTGAAATGGACTGCACCCGAAGGTTTGAGAAATTTTAATATACACCTTTATGTAAAAATTAATAACATTTACTTGTAATTTTTAGCAATTCTATTTGGCAGATTTTCTGTTAAGGTAATGTCAATTATTTTAAGGTCAACATTTTTTATATAATACAATTTTCAACCTAGTCTGATGTGTGGAGTTACGGGATATTTCTTATGGAGTTATTCACATTTGGGCAAGTTCCCTACCCTGGAATGAATAATAAAGAAACAATGGATCAAGTTAGTAAAGGTGAGTGTAGTGAAAATACTTATTTATTATGAACAATCGTAAAATACGAATATTTAATAATTTTTTAGGGTATCGAATGTTGAGACCAGCTGTTGTGTCAGAATCTGTATATCATATTATGCTACGGTTAGAATTATTTAAAAAATAATATGCACGTATTTTAGAGTAATTTGTTTATACTTTTGTTTTTCTCTATTTAGATGTTGGGATGCTGATCCTGATCGAAGACCGACTTTTGAATTCCTAAAACACTTTTTCGACGATTTTCCTGTAAGATAATTTTGAGATAATATTCTAGTTCTTATACCAAATTAGTAATGTAATAATTTTTTAAATTATATTTGAAGGTTTCATCTGAAATTCCCTATAGAGAAGTGTCTAGAGGCATAATAAATATGAAGCATTCGTAAATAAAAGTTTATTAGTGTAAAATAAAATATAAATTCAAAGAACAAAGAGGATTTTTTGTAAAAATTCTCCACTCGCTTATGAAAACTAAAAGTATTCGAGTCTTCATTCTTTCTCTCTGAATAAGTATCTCAAATCTTGAAAACAATATTATTATAAGAAAAAGACGACAAAAATCTGCTCTACATGTAAGTAACTATATACAAAATTCTAATGATATTTATACAGTGTAAATAGTAAATACTACCGTAGATAGATAGGTGTAACTTTTTTTTAACCATAACTAACAATAGTGTTACCATTTTTTAAAACATGAGATCTTGATCTGATCATTTTTTATTGTGCTATGTACACTATGTACTACTTACAAGTTTATAAATATGTTTTTATTTCATTTTGACTATTCTTTATTTAGGATGTATAGTTAATAGTTTAAGTAAATTGCAATTGTTATTTTATTATTTATACTAGATAATTTGTTACACATTATTACACAAAGAAAGTACTAGATAGAGTCATTTTATATTGTAACATAGTCAAAAGTCAAAACTAACAAGAAGCAATGCAACCAAATAAGTTGGTTGGACCGTATTTTACCGTTTTTTAAAATTGTAAATACTACTACTTGTGTAAAAAGTAATTGTATTTTAGGCATACATAATATTTTTAAGTTAGGATAGGGTTTAAAATTAATATTCAAAAGCCACTGCTGAGATTTTGTCAAAGTTTTGAAATACTTGAAAGCATTGCCAATATTACCTTTATTATATACTTGTACAATAAGTGTAAGATTTTTTAAGCAATTTTTACCTACCATTATTATTATATAGGTCTACTGTATAGAGATTAATATCTCAGAAAGTGAGACAAAAATAATACTACACTACCTACAGTAGTAATTAATGGCATGCAAAATCAAAATAATGTTAACCATATTTATAACTAAAAATATTACCCAAATGAATAGATACAAAATTGATCTATTCATATCTAACTAATACTAACTAGTATCTCTAGTCCCCTTAAAAAACCGAGACTTCTATCCTATACCTAATAATAGTTTTAATATAATAGTAACTATTTGTAATTTTAATGATAAATTGACATTTTACTGCTATACTAATAGTAAATAGTTGAAGTAAACAATTCAGGGGTATCTACATTTACAATATTATATAAGTAAATATTATACGAATCATTTTAGCCAGTTTTTGTTTAATTTTATAGAATTTTATAAATAGTAATATTGTAAGCATTTTAAGTTTTATTTTAAGAGCTCTTTTTTAGTAAAACATTTTTTTTTGTATTTTAAATCAAGACAGAGTCATATAATGAACTAATCTTTTTGGATAGCATTTTTAAGAATTTGTATTTATATTTTTATTTATTGTGTTTGATATGGTAGGTAATAATTATGTTATGTAACAGTAGGTAAAATACTTCAAAATTTTCAATTTATTTGTAAAAAATAATTCGTAATTTATTAATGAACTGAAGAAAGTGTATAAATTACTATTATCTAAAAGCTTAAGAGAATAAATTGCGATTACGATCCGTTTTTAAATGCCAAATTTCAAATTACAAAATAATTTCAAGTAATAATTTGCTAGTTTTATTTATGCCATTAAAAGTGTTAGATTACATGAGTAAGTGTTAAGTTAATTACTTTATCTAGATCTAGGTATATAAATTAGTTTGAAAATAAGAAAAATATCTCTTGATCTTTAAATAATATAGTCGATTCTTTAAAGTCAGCTGTGGAAATCGAATTTTTAAAAAATCTGATTTCTCAAGACTGAATTACATGAATGGAATACTATGTATTGTACATAAATCGTATTTTTTTATAAATTAAGTATAGAAGTTTGGAAAAAAACTCGTTTAAAATCTCGGTTTGATATTTGCATAATAGGGATCTGGACAGAGTGTGAATCCTAAAATTGAAAAATTGAAAAATTTGCAAATATGTAATTAGAGATAATTGAATGGTATGATTAGATTAGGTACCTTTTCCAGGTAAAAGACTTGGTTCTCCATATTCTAAATTAGGTGCGATTGAATATCTTTGCAAAATTGTTGTAAAAAATGTAAACAATGTCAATCTAAGGATAAGTAAAAGTAAATTTCATAAAAAATTGACCGAAAATTAAAAATAAAATAAATTGTGTATACTTGGCCAGTTGTTCACCTATACAAACTCGTTTTCCTTTAAAAATAAGAGAATAAAATTTATGAATTTTGTGGAATATGAAATAAGGCTAGGGTACTTACCCATTCCAAATGGAATGAATGAAGAATTAGAAATGAGGGCTCCATTTGAATCCAAAAATCGTTCTAAAAATAATTTCAAGATTATGATCTAATAGTAGGATATTCATTAAATACCCTTGATTTCAATTAATAATACGAGTATGTGCGATTTCTAAAATCATATCAATTCTGTATTATCATAGCAAACTGCAAACCTGGTTTGAATTTTTGAGGCTCATCCCACACATTTGGATCCATATGAATTGAATGTAAATTACAAAGCATAACATCACCCTATTCAAAAAATTAAAAATATCTCAACAATTCATCATTTTTATAATTTTTCCAACCTTTTTAATGTTATATCCGCCTAACATTGTGTCTTGAGTGCTGACTCTGTTAAAAATTCAATGTTTTAAAACCTTTGTGAAAAATTTTTGTACTTTACCTATGAACTAATGGGATCACATTACACATTCTCTGAACTTCAAGAAGCGCTTGAATTTATGAACAAAAATTTAAAAAATCCGACAAGTTTAAGTCTAATTCAATTAGGTAGGTAGTAATTTCCTTACCTGCTTCAGTGTATGGCATTCTACAAACATAATATATTTAAGCTTAAATTTTGCAAAAATTATAATTCAATAATCTTACAATTTATGATCTTTCAACTGAGGAAATCTGCTTTGACCGACAATTTCATCAATTTCAGATTGAACTTTTTCTTGAACTTTTGGGTTTAGTAGCATGTAAAGCATAGCATAATCTAACCAAAAAATTAAATATTACTCAAAATTTCTAAATTCTAAAAAAATTTTGATCCTTTTTTTCAAAATATTACCAAGTGTATTGGCCTGTTTGTATGTATAAAATAAAACATTAGAATTTTTAAAGAAATTTTCTGGAATTTTCTGAAATTTTGATTTGATTATAATAATTATAATATACCGTTGTTTCACTGCCAGCTGTAAAAAGGTCTAGGCAAACCATTATAAATTGTTCCTCTAAAAATCATTTTTGAGTAAATTAGGCTCAAGGATAAATAATAAGAATATTATACTATTGGTTTAGATATGGTACCTGTATAAAGGTTTGAAATCGGAGAATTATTAGCATTATTTCCATTTTGATCCTGCTGTCTTTTCTGCTTATCAATTTCCTGGA
The DNA here is from genome assembly GCA_034699045.1 of Nanhermannia cf. coronata Gr-Ori-00579. Taxonomy (NCBI): domain Eukaryota; kingdom Metazoa; phylum Arthropoda; class Arachnida; order Sarcoptiformes; family Nanhermanniidae; genus Nanhermannia; species Nanhermannia cf. coronata Gr-Ori-00579. Next base: position 4,119 of record JAQIXA010002648.1, on the reverse strand, counting down.
GAAAAATATCGATAAAATCCTTCGGATTCACATAAGAACCCTCTTCGATTCTCTCATGGAGGATTTCCTAGAAAAATTTTAGAATCAGGAAACATTCTTAAAAAATTAGCTCTATGAATTGATAGATAGATTTATTTAGCTAGAAAAGCATAATGTTAGTTATTGTTATGATATTATCTAGCTGCAGATTTACTTTGAAAGTAAAAAATTCCAAGAATAAAATCTTATTTACGAGTATCAGTTACAGAGATAGGAAAATTAGCTATAACTTACTAATTACTTGGACAAGGACAAGTTTGTTTTTAATAAGAATTAGAATTACTGATACGAACTTAGGACAAGGGATTAGGATTAGAAATATGTAGTTATAAGGTATATTAGATTGTAGGGGTAGGATTTAATCTAATGGTAAGACAAGTATTTCTCAATTATATTATTACTGCAGTAAATATATACTTACTCTAAAAAATTTATGAAGTTTTGAGTAGAGTCTCATTTGATGTCCATGGCCAGTCAGTTCTGGAGCAATGAATCGTAAGAATGGAAATGCCATCAGGATATTTCCACCGATATCAAATGTCCTGCAAATTATCAAATATCAATTACAATTATTGTTTATTGCAAGTGATTAGTGATGGATTGATATCTGTATAATATGTACCTAGATATATTCTGTATACTTATAGATATAGATTAAAAAATTTTAAAAATTGAAAATTTTTATTTGAGAATCATTAATTAGGAAAAAAAGTTCAGAACCTATTTTAATAGGATAAAGTTTGAAATTGTTTCAAACAAGTTAGAATCTTTTGACTTTTTTGTCATAAATTAATCGAAAATTGACTAAAGTAAAAATCCGTTTCTAATTTCGGATTTTTTTGAGTTTTTTCTAATGCTATCAAAAAATCAATTTTTTGACCAATTGCAGGTTTTGTCTTGAAATTATTTCAATCACATTATAAAACTTATAGATAGTAACCTAGTACCTACTAGTACTGTAAATCTACAAATAGGTTCCTAAAATTTTGCAAATTTTTACTCTATTTATATAAAAATTAGATACCTTGATAATTCCTCGACAGTAACAATCAGATTTTTGAGTGTCTTGTCATCATACGAGAACCTCAAACCTATTTTAAAAGTACAGTTACATAAGTACATACATTATGGACAATCGTATTTTTTGAAATTTTTTGATTTTTTTTTTGCTAATTTGCATAAACTCACCACCAACCATACTCCATAAAATATTTAAAACCGAAAGTGTAAAAGTGTGCTCCATAAGAATAGCATTCCCACCAGAGGCTTCAACTTTTGTCCCAAAATCATGCATCTATGTATATAAATAATTTAATAACAAAACAAGCCATTAAAATTTAGTTCGGCTAGGTATTATACTGTAGTATTATTTAATAGAATTTTAGATAAAATGCAAAGATATTTAATTGTCATTTATACATACCAAATCAGTCAATTCTTCCTCAACTGCTAATTCCATCGATTGTTTCTTACCAAATCCGAAATCTTTCAAAGTTTTTACAGTAAATCGCTTAATCTCTTTGTAAGGTTCCTCATTATTGAAGATTAGACCTAAAATTACAAAAAAATTTGCAAAATACATATAGTGATTGTAATTGGACTTGGAAGGTCGGCAAATTATTTTTATTTTTATTGTAGGTAAATGCGTGGGTGAATGATCAGTGCAAGACCTTCACCTCTTATTACATACTTTCAAATGATAATCTTTGTAGGTTTTTTTAGAAAAAAAAACAAGTTATGTTTAGCTTGTAATTATTAATTAGGTATAGGGGCTTACCAAGAGCTTTTCCAAAGGATCTTTCAATAAACCAGCCATCGGCGAATCGATGTGCGAACTCTTCACGACAAAATACTTCTTTCGCTAATTCTGCCGTACTTATTATCACTAAAAAAAGGACAAAAAACGAGTTTTCATTAAAAAATTTACATTTTTGGGCATTCTTGGTACTCAAAAATCAATAATTTTACAGAATATTTGGAAATCTCTTAATTTTAAAAAAAATCTGTAAAAGTCCGAATGTAAAAGACTGCTAGAATCGAATACTTTAAATTTCAGCCCTAAAAATCTTCTTGGATTTTTTTTTAAATATTTGAGCAATTTAGTTTATTTGAGATAGATATGATTAGATTACTAGTATTCATAGTAGGTGCCTATATTATCCAAGATACAATAGATAGTAAGTAAATCTATCAAGAATCAAGAAAAAATTCTGTTTTTGATTTTGAGGATCTAAATGGTAAGGAAATTCAATTTCTTTTACTGCATGATCAGGAAGGTAGAAAAACTAAATTTGCCTTTTTAATTTAAGGTAATTAAAATGTTTATAATCGAGTCCAGCAGGATACTTCAATCACATTGAATTATCATATTTGGCTAAATTTATTTGCTAGAAAAATCAAGACATTTCGATCATTGATTTAGAAATGTATCATTTCATAGTTGATTGAAAATGAAATTGAATCTCTTACAAGTTGCCAGCATTCATTATAGATTATTGTTGACAAATCCTAGAATATCATAGTACTGTATATATTGTTTGTATCTGTATTTTAATACTTGTTCATTCTACCAAGATAAGAGTTAATAGTACACCTACATACTTGAAGTAATTATAATTTTAAAAAAGTAAATAAAATATAAAGACAAGAGACATGTAAAGCCCCATTATGTAGATTATGGGCAAGTTGATTTGAATATCTTTTTGTAGTACCCTACAATAATATGGATGTATAGTAGTAGGAATTTTTTTTCAAGGTGGATTGGCATTGAAGAGACAAACATGTCTTGAGTTTATATAAATCTGATGACCATTTACATTTACCTAGATACCTTTTATTGCACATTTTTATACTTTTATTTGCTGATATTCATACATTTTGTACAATATCATAATTATACTACCTACTTACTTATTGTTATAGAGGTAAAATAAGTTCTATTGAAAAAGGTCGGTCAATAATAATTTTTTATGATTTTAAGAGGTTATGAATAAATACAGTAAAATATCATTATATGGTAAATACAGATAGGTAGTAAGTTTACAAACTTTTGTTCTTTGTTTCAAACCAATTTTTTGGCTTTTTATACTCAAAATAATACTGCGACTGCAAAAATTCGTCCTCAGTTTAAAGTACCTACTTTGTATTTCTATAAAAGTCAAAAATTTCAATTTTGGTCAAAATTTCCTCTGAATTGACCAAAATCTTAAACTTACGAGTATAACCCTTTATAAATCTTGAAAATTCTCAAAAAATGCTTTTAGCTTTTAAGCCACTCTTTAGGTGAGAAATTTGAATTTTTAGGTCAATTTCCAAGTTTTTTTTAACAAAATTTACAATCTTGACTTTGCAAAATTTACAAGTTTTCTGATGACCTTGAGTATACTTTATAGAGATTTCATACTGTACAAATCATCTCAAGACTCAAAGGGCATTTACATTTTGTAAAAAAATGATTTCAATAATATTATGGATACTTCTACTACAGATAGATAGTACCTATATGTAAACAAGTCATTATATGTATTACATAAGTAATACAATAAAGAGTATAAGATGCTTACTTTTTTAGCAATTTATCCTTAAAAATTCTCCTGTAATTACTTGATAACTGCGATTACACAACTTCCCTAATTCTTAAGTCTCGAGGAAAAAAGATTCTCAAAAAAATTATTGTAAATTATTAACCTGTTTACTTTAGTACGTAAAAGTATCTTAAGTTTCATTCACTTATTCGTATAAGAGATTTGCTTTAATTTATATTAAATTGAATTACTTTTTAATTAAGTAAAAGTGTTAAGCCTGATTACTAACATATATACCTACTATATGTGTAGGTGTATTTATGTATCAAATCTGGTTAAAGTCGCAAAAAACATATTAGGATACTATGTCAGGGTTAGATAAATTATTTTACTTTTTCGAGTCAGATTTACAATCACTTATGGTTGAGAATCTTGAGACTTAAAAAACAATATATTTTTGCACCTAATCTCCTAGACTTGATATTATTATGGTTTAAATACCTAATCTAGCAAAAAAGTGAATTTTTTACGATGAATTATGTTTATGAATGTAGTA
>JAQIXA010002647.1:0-16921 GCA_034699045.1 Nanhermannia cf. coronata Gr-Ori-00579 | reverse complement strand
TCTTTGGGTAGTCTATTTTATAAGACAAATTTGAGAAATAATTTAAAAATTTTATAAAAAATTTCAAAAATTTTGTGGAAAGAGAAAAATTTCAAAAAACATCGATAAAATGCGATATTTTTCAGCGAAAACGATAAAAAAATCTTTAAAGACATTAATGTCTTTTATCTCCAAAAATGTCTCTAAAACGCCAAAAAAATCTTTTATTCTTTTTAAAAAAACACCATATTTTGGCTTAAAAGTCTATGAATCGTAAAGATATCATAAAAAATGCCAACATTTCCAAAAATCTTTATTCGGTTAGAGATTTTTTTTCCGGTCTCTGCAAATGACCTAAATGAGTGACTAGTAAATTAAATTTGCATCTCTTAAAATAAGTACATACTTACATACATACTACATACATAGATACTGATGTATTTACAATGCATTTTTATAAAGTAAAAAGAATGACGAACCAAGTGTTGAGTTGATTGTTTGATAGTAGCCCATAGAGTAATAATTCATCAATTTAAATAGAAGGCGGTGATTGTGTGACATACTGACTAGAGAATAGATTCGACTACCTACTTGATAGCATTATGTATCCAAATTTCAAATTCATATATTTTTTCTTCAGCTAAACTACAACTACATACTACGATATATAGGTAGGTACTCATTTGTGTCTTTAAAAAATTGCATCCTCACATGTGTGTAGAGATAATGATCAGGTTCAAATGTGGAGGTGGTCATAATTTTACCCATTATAATTAAAAATATTTGTGCATTTTGGTAAATATTATTTTTTACAATATGCAAATTTAAATAGTACTTTTGAATAAATACGACTAGTTTGTATGTAGGTAGGTAGGGTATTATCTTTCACTCTCGGCTACCCAGTAATCATGAGAAAATACCTTTTTTTAAAGCTTTCATTTGCTTACATATTATAATCTGTAGTACCAACTATAGCTATAGGTACTGATATTATGTAAGAATAAGGTAAGAATAAGAAAGAAATAAGAAAGAACCGCAAAAAAGCATAAATCTTTCATAGACGCATCTTGTCTTGTACTTATAGTATCTTACCTACATATTACATATACATACCTATATATACGAAAAATTGTGTAAAATTTTTGTTTGTGTAAAATTTGGGCGTACGCGTACCATTTGGAAATAATAATAAGTATTCAACTACCAAAAAATGCCAAATACCTCACCTATTAATTTAGAAAAACCACCAAGGTTTCTTACAATACCATGATCATTCATGTTTGTCTAGTAAAACTCGATTCACCAACTAACTACCAGTCACCACTGCACTGGTAGTAGTACAACTACTGTATAATTGGCAGCTATTAAATTTTAATTATTTAAATATTATTAAAAATTATCTAAACATTTGGATAATGGATAGTAGTTAAAAAATTTTTGGCTACTCTTTCAAATTATTTACCTACCTACATACCTACATACATAGCTTAGTTAAATAATTATGCATGTTCAAATAGTTATGCTAAAAGTGTAGATAGTAACGGGCAAACTTCTATAATTCAATCTAGTAGTACTCCGTATAACGCATCCAGGTACATTTTTGTTTGTATGTAGATATATTAATGGGTAAGTAAGACTTGGGACATTACTGATTCACTATCACCATAATTTACTCTTACCTATTTGCATTTGTAATCGTATTGTATCGTATAAAGTCCTAAAAGATTAAGCTTGAGGTTTTAGTTATTAATTTAAAGTTTTAAAGTTGATGACCAGTATGACATACCTAGAGATATGACTTTGACTTGGTCATATGAATATGATTTGAGTGTACTTTGTATCAACTTTTAATTCTAATACAATACAATACACTACACTATACATACTTATAGATAGTAAGTAGGTGCTTACTAATAGTTATAGTACGAGTAAGTAATAGTAATAAGTAATAAAGTATCTGTAGTCTGTAGATGAAAAAATTCTTGCGGAAAAATTCACCCGCGGACAGCAAGTCAATTATTTGATCAGTCAGTCAGAAAATGAGAAATAAAATTGAAGTAGGTATGTAAATATCTACGAGAGTCTATATATTTGAATAGTGGATTTATGTGTAGGTTATGTATATGAAGGAGACAATAAAAGCCTTATAATTCACTTAATCTTCCGCCGAGTAATTCACCGTTAGTATGAGTTATTAAATCACAGGCAAGTGCTACTTTCTTTCTATTAATCTATTTTTCTTCTTTCTTTCAGCTTAGCCTGATGAATGCATTTATCTCAAGGTATCAGCATATTATGTTATGTACCTAGAATTAAGGTATTCAACTTTTTTTTAGACTCAAGACTGCCAATAGTTTAGTCAAAGCTTATGTAATGAGCAGTGAGTAATGATGTTTGCCTTGGAAATCCAACAACTGACCTTTCATAAGTGAAAAAAAGTAGCCGGGAAGAATGTACTACTTCTGGTGAAGCATCAGTAGCTAGTACATATTATGTAATAGTCAGGAAAATGGTATTTACATTAGAATTAGTAGTATTTCATTTATTTAGATAGATAATGGTATCAGTTCAGCACAAACAGTAGTAGTAATGCCTATATATTTTAGAGTACCTAGTTATTATCGTCAAAAAGATTATCAAAAAGATAACAAGTACAAATTTGAAGTGTGAGTAAAGCATTATTATTGTTATATGATTATACCTAGTACATAGTATAATACCCACTTGTCTTTTGTACACCATTAAGGATACTTGACTTGAGAGCATAATTGTAAATTGTAATACATTTCAACTACTGCAATTCAAATACCTAACTATGTACATCATTTACCACATTAGGATAACAAAAATTTATGGTTATATGCACTTAATTTACTCCACATATCCAAATGTGTATTTTTTTGTGATCCATTTAAGGGATTGGTTATGGATAAGTAGCTATCTTCAAATTTTTTGGTGTTCATGAGTGTAATTGTAAATTGCAATAATGGTCAAATATTTCTTTAGCTTTAGAAGATCGATTTACCCCTATGGCCATTATACTTATTAACAAGAAATATCGGTACCCTACTGCAAATGGTATTATACTTACTATAGTCAATAGTATCAAGTATCAAGTAGCATATTGAATATTAGTTTTACCTACTCTGATATAATTTGATTTGATGGTTTTTTCAAATGTAAATGTAATTTACTAACTAGTTCAAGTAGCCCAGTATCAACATCAGGTAAGTAAGGAGGATATTTTCTAAAGTAAAGGATTGATTCCAAGACGATTTAGAAATATTGCAATTTATTTAGGCCGGTTGTAAATAATAATAATAATAATCATAATCATAAGCTAGCATTTCTATTATAGATTTTACTTGTACATATATCAATATATATGTACAATAACAATAGTATATTTTTTTTGAGAGAGGAAATAAATGTCGTCGCCCCTTGAGGAAAGAGCGTGATCCTTAAGCATGACGATAAAATTAATCCACAAGTAATAAAATAAATATAAAATTTCAAATTCTTTTTGCAAAAACCTTTTCAAAATTTACAATACCTACATATACATACATATTATATGAACTTGAGCTATGAATGAGCCCAGATAAATATTGGATGATAGGTATCAGTATATAAGTATAGTACCTAAAGTAAGTGTATAGTAAATACCCTCATATGACCTTTTGAGATTTTCTTGGGCCAAATCGAGCCAGATTTTACCCATTTACATTTATGTTCCGAGTCTGAAATTGAAAATTATTTCTCTATTTTCCAACTTTTACGGTTATTGTGTATTAGCTTTTAAATTTGATTTTGACATAGACTTGAATTCTCTCATTCATCTAGTGCTATAGTACCCTACCTACTGATACTAACATATACTATAAGTACAAGACAAGATAATCAAAATTTTGTGTAAGTAAAAGACAAATATACTCGATTTAAAGGTAAAATATCAAGTATATTTTATTTTGTGTACATTACTGTGATTCTAAACTTTATGCTATGTACATACTTGTGATTGTCCATACTGATAGCTTTGCTATATGTTACATACCTACAGATAAATTATAAAATATTTTTCATCTAACAACCAAATCATATGTTTCTAGAAATGCCGTGCCGTCTTAAAAGCTTAAAATGTGACTATCCAGACAGCCTAACAAGATTTCTCAATAATTTTTCGTGTAAATAAGTAAATACAGCTGTACTGGCAACTGACAATCGTGTATATAGCATACTAGGTACTTAAAAATATGTACTCCAATGATTTTAAAATATTTAAATTTAAAATAAGTTTTAAAATCTTTAGTCATACAACTCAAAATAGGGGAAGCAATAATTTCTAATAAATTCTAGACAAACAAACAGACAAATCGGAGTCAATCACTTTTCCATAAGATACTCGAAAGCTATTAAAACGATTTTTCCAAAATTTTGCATGAAGGACCCTTATTATAGGATCCAGTTGTGCCATATCTCATATCAACAAAAATTTCAAAAAATTGTGAACCCTACTTGTTTTGGAGTGATTAGGGTTCTTTGAGGGATCAAATGGGCAAAAATTGAAAATCAGATTTAAAAGGCATGAAATTAATTTAAAAACCGATTTTTTGGATTAAAATGTTAAAGCAAATTTTCTATCAGTTAGTAAACCTGTTCTCGAGTTACTTCAACTTTTATGCCTGAAAAGGAACATTTTCAAAAATGGCGCCAAATTTTTCGCCCCGAGTTTGGGGGTCGGGACCCGGGAGTCTTTAGAGGGTCTAGCCCCTCTAGGGGACTAGACCATTGGAAAGAACCATTCAATTACAATACATTCAAGCGCGACCTAGGATTTCCCTCTATATCCTCGGATTTCCCTCTATATCCTAGGATTTCCCTATTTGTGCCTCATTTCCCTATTTCCCGACCTAGGATTTCCCTCTATATCCTCTATATCCTCGGAACTTCAGGAGAAGTCATATATTTAGCAAATACTAATAAATATTTTACATAAATATGGGGCAATCTGAAAATTAAAAAAAAATTAATTTATATTTTTAAAAAAATCTAAATTAAGCTCTTTGAGAACTTAATTATAAAAGTTAAATCACTGTAAAATGATCTGTGGTTCAGTTCAAAAGTCAAGTCAAAAGTCATGAATTTTTAAAGTTAAAAAGAAATAGAATATTTTTGCAATATTTGCAATATTTGCAATATCAATATTTTTGCAAAACAATTTTTTCAAAAATTAATTCCTAAACACCCCTAACTTTTTTTTACAAACTAATGCATTTCTATTTATGGTCTTTTGACTTGTTGGCATCGGTACTATACATCTACATTTCACTGGTGTTTATAATCAAAATCAATCATACTGTATATATTATGTATTCTATCAGTAGGTATCCTTGTTTGTAGTACGTATTTATGTTCTAACTATGTATGAGATGAGAAATTCGATGTGCGTAATTATTCCCTAGGCATACTGCATACTTATCATAACCGCTATACTTCATCGCGTGTCGATTCAATTCATTAGAATATTTTTTTTTCGTACAAGATTTTGATTTTGTTGATGATTTGATCACGGTGAGAAGTTGTGTGAGACCTTTCTTCCCTCATGATCATCAACAATTTCAACATCTTTTAAGGTTTATCAAAATATGATCTACTCATTACTTGGTACACTCTATGGGTATGGTATGGGTGAAGAATGAAGCAAAATTAACTATGACAATGGGTCATACATTAGACCGTATAGAGCTCATCTGAATCTGAAATCTGAATCTGAATCTGGCCATTAGGTTGGTACTAAATAGTAGATTTACATATATTTAAAATTCACCGTATTTCAAGTGGCTGCATGTCATAAAACACATTATCAATCATCAAAATACAAATAAAAATGGTCAAATTCAAATTACAAGGAAAACAATGAGATAAAATACTACTTCTAATTGCCTTTTAAAAATGATAAAGTACCATTTAAATTTAAACTAGAACTTGAAATTCGAATTCATAAAACTAAACTTTATTAATAATATTGTAGTGTCTATTAAAGTCTATTAAACATCCATGTATAGTAGTAGAAAAAAGCAATTTGGCGATTCGGTTCTCAAAATGCATTTGTGCCTCATACATTAATTGCAATTTGGAATTGCAATTATCAATTATCATTATTTTATATACTATTCAATTCGAATTTTTTTTGTTCCTAGATTAAAATTGCTATCATGTCGAATGTCGATAGTAAAAAAAACTGCCGAGCTGTCAACAGAACTTAATTTATAGCACATGAGAACATATATTTTTAGATTATGTGAATAATTTTAATTATTTTTTAAAAATTTAATAGTTCACATTACACATATAAGGGACATTGGCTCCAGAAAAATGAAATAAAATTCATTTAATTTCATTTCCTTGAATGGAGATTAAGTCCTACTTGAATGATTTACATTCATATTTTTATGATCTATCTAAATTTTTTTTTCTTTTTATGTACATACCTATAAGTTATCTGCATTAATATGGAATTGGGAATTGGGATCGTACAGATAGTTAAAGACTTGTGAGATTTGAAAGGCTATTATTTTATGATTTTGATTTCAAATTTTATGCCATTTCCAAATTGAAAATTTAGATTTGACGTCCATCTGATTAAACTAGTACATGTGGAACATAACATGACATGCCATTACTATTACGATTAGTTATTAGTTTATTAACCGAGCTGATGAAATTACGTGATGATGTGAAATTGACCAAACCAGGATTAGGAGGTGAAATCTATAAAAAGAAAAAGATAATAATAACAATATGATTTAAATATGGTGAGTCCGACCGAGCCCGTTATTTTTCTTCCTTTACCCCTCAGATACTCTGCAGTTTGCTTTGTAGAAAATATAAAGAATAGCATGCATGTTAATATATTTGTAGTAATTTGTATATTTATACTTATTATGACTTATACAGAAACAAGTATACAGAAACTGATGGAGTCGAGTAGCACCTTTACAAGAGTATGAAATTACTATTTTGGAAATGTCTTAAAAGTCACACAGTAATAACACAGCTACATATTTAAAGATTTAAGGCTATTTGACTCAAAGAAAAAAAGAGTCAAAATAATCGTAGATACCTAAGTTAGTGTAAGCAAGGGCTTATAAATTCAACTTCATTAATTTATTTTGGACCTAATATTCCACAATAGGTGGTGAGTACGAAACTTATGGAAATTCCCACCACCTCCACATCAAATGCCATTTAACTCTTACATAGCATAAGGACATTAATACGATAAAGCTAAAATGCTAAATCAAAATTATCCAAAAATGAGGAATAAAGTGCTTGGTATTATAATGTATGTAAATAGGTATATTGCATAAAGGTCTTGGTATAACAATAAATAATACTTGACTACTTGGCTTGACTTGACTGACTTACTTATCTCCATAAACATTTCAAGAGAGATTGAATTTGCAAAAAAGTGAGAAACCAACGCCTTAAAAAAGAGTACCTAAGGTATACTTACTACGTGCACATTTACATGAGTAATTCAATAAATATTTTGATCTTTTTACAGGTAATTGTCAAGCATAAATACCTTACAAAAATGGAATATTTTGGTTAATAAATGGGCAAGGTGCAGAATTGGTTAACCAAAGAAGAAAGAAAAAACGAGAAGTATTATTTCTTCAATGGGTATGCATGTACCTAATGTACTGATAGCTTACGAAGTTAATATCCCAGTATTCAGTATAATATAAGGAATGAGTCTGAGGTCTAGGGCAAGCAAGTAATATTATTTTCGTATAAAAAATGCTTAAATAATACTTTTAAAACTCCTTAAAAGTCATAAAAAATATCTGGGTTGAATGGAAATGATTGTAAATGAAGTGTATAGTGTATAAGGTGTGTAGACAGACTGGTGGAAAATATGCAAAAAAAGCATTCTACATGTACTTGTATGATGCGTAGATTAGGCAATTTTTCTTGTAACTTATCTGACAAGTAAAACTTGAAACTTGTCAAGAAATATTTTGAATCAATTGTCATTTTTTTTTTAGTTTATAAGAGGATTTTTCATTAAATTGTCAAATTACAGCTTGAGAATTTAAGACTAAATGAATAAGATTCACAAGAATTTCCTGCTGATCTCTAAAGTAAAGTATAAGTGTATTCTTAACTTATGATTAAGATTTCAATTTATCAAATTATATGAGGATCCAAATAGTTTATCGTTTTAGTATTTTCTATTTTGTTTTAAACGAGAAAAATAGTTTGCCTAGATCGAATACTAGTAATAAGATTTTGAACAACGTTATCGATAAATATTTTATGAATATATTTATAAGGGATAGCTTATAAAGGCAGAAAATATTTTCCCAAGTTTGTCAGTAGGCTATTTTTTTTTACAAAAAAATTCAAAATATTTAAAAATTAGAGATCATAAAAGTACTAATGTGCCTAGGTCTATGCAAATGGCAATGGCATATATTCATACTTCTGTGAGTATATAGGTAATTCAGGAATTAGGTAGGTACAAGTATTAAGTAAGGTATGATTGCATGGGGATTTGAATAAGATTCGAATTCGAAGAATAGTAAAAGATGTGTCTCACCATCATCATCAGATAGATATGTACATATGTATATAGAAAAGAAGTGAAGTTAAGTGAGGAGGAAGTCACTCTTTTGCAAATAGCGGTTTCTCAAATCTCGCAAAAGATTTCTTCAAAGACCTACTACCCTCCACTTTGACCCTATCTCCATTTCTGGTTGATCTCCAAGCTTTAAGCTTTAAATATGTAGCCAAACAAACATAAGCATCATTTCATACAGACTTGTACAATATCATAAAAATGTATACATTCAGAGTTGAGAGACACAAAATATCTAATCTTATATTATGTAGATATTACATAGTATTACAATTACTACATTAGCTAACATATACATACATTAGTATTCCACCAGACCTGAATGTTATATCGTTGGAACAGGTGGAATATACATATTATATTACATAATATAATGTACTGATAGATACTACTATGAGTAATGAGTACCTATTATATACTTACTTAATTCAAATAAACGAATTCGATTTCAACTCTCACAAATTGCAAAATTAAGGTTCAGATTCAAATGAATCTGAAATTCTGAATTCTGAATTCTAAATTGTGAATAAGGAGTAGTAGGGAGACTTGAAGACAGTTTCTCCCTACAATTATCTGTCGTATACGAGTATTCCAAACTGTTCATTTGAAATATCGTATATGGTCATTTACTCGATTTTTTCTAAAAATCTTTGAGCAAATCTTAATAATAATAATAAAAATAATAGGCATACATATAGAGTAGGTAATAGAAAGCAATAACCCATGCCTATGTTTACTACTTAAATTCCCCAAATCAAATTCAACAAATCTAAATCCAAATTCAATCCATCCTTCAACATCAACTCCAAGTGACTCCAACTCAAACTAATTACAATATATCTATTTGTTCTCATATAAGATAAGCATTAAATAAGTATCCTCATCAATGCACTTTAAGAAACGAGTTTCTCTCGTAATAGTGTATAATATCAGTAGGTACAAACATATTTCTATTATACACATAATATTAGATATTACAAACGGCTAAATACCAAATAGGTATTTGAAATATCTACTATCCGTATTACTGGTACAACTATTATTACTTGGATAGCTTGTTTATGTCAAGCTCAGATTAATGCTAAATATCCCTTTTATAAAATAAATAGTCTGAAATAGCCAAAAATCTAGACTAGACGAAATGTTGAATTTGACCAAGTCAATTAATTTAAACTTATACTTATACTTAAGATTATCTATAAAATATAAAATTACAGCTATTCAATTCATTTACTTATAAACTAATTATAGTATTTTATTTTCTGGTACAATTGTCCTAAATCCATATGTGATAGTCCCTATATAGAATTTTCAAACTAAAAAAATCAAATCAAAATAGGAAATATCTGTGCTAACCATAACCATTAGATTACAAAATCTCTTTGCTTAGGAAATACATTATGTAATGCCAAAACTTCCTTATAAAATCTTAACTACCGAAATCATTTTAGTTACAATTTTTATCCAAATTTAATTTAACTCTTTTTGAAAATAAAGTTCGGAAATTAAAAAATTAGAAAAATTATGAGATATAGTAGGGTACAAATTAAGGAAGATCAAATGCTGTATTAAATTAAAACTAGATTTTTTTAATAGACTTTTTGAAGGCATTTTGCTAAATAAGAAAAAAATGAAATACAGATTATTTATGAAATACACCGGAAAAAAAACTTTAGAACGTTACAATGGTAGATGAGGTATACAAGTATAAGTAGATACTATGTAGATATACTGTAGATATACATAATATTATGTAGATATATGTACTACTACGAGTATTGTGTAATATAACAGTATGCTAATGATAATGATAATAATATATTCACTAAATTCTAAATCAACTTGAACCTGAGCATCAATATGATTTTTTTCTTAAATATCCATCACCAATTGTGATCCCAAGACTCAAGATCAGTCCAGTTTGGATTTTTACTGTCAAAAGAGCTATAAATTTCGCTTGACCAAGTTACACAACTTGATAAATAAGCATATTATATATATGCAATTTATTATTTTCTTGAACTTGTACTGGTATAGTAAAATTATATAGGTAACTTGGACCTATGTATTTACAAGAGCCCGAATTTAAAGCAAATGCCCAAATAATTTTATTTGCTAAAACCATATTTGCCACTCAACAGACAGACTCTTGAATATGGGTATGATGGCCCTTTTATTCTTATTGCTTGAGTGCAGGATAAAGAATAATAATCTGGTACTGCAAACTTAAAGTTAACGAGTACTTATACAAACAACGGTCAGTCGAAATTTGAGTTCAAAGGGCGACCCATCTTTTTATTTTTTATTTTTTTTTCAACTCCCCCTTATACGAGCGAGCAATGAGCAACTTACAAAACTTTGACAAATGGATTTACTTGCCTGAATTTTTATAAATTTTCTTGAACATTCATACATAATATAATATATGGTATGGTCATGCAAAATAATATTCATATTTTTTGCAATTTTTTTTTAACTTTTAATAATGCAAGTAGGGTACAGCAAACTAAAACTACGATTATAAAGGTTTGTAAATATTTAACTATACAAATGCCTTACATAATACGATATATGCTTGTAAATTAACTAGTGTACTTCAACTTATGCTAATAAAATACAGATATTCTGAAAGTTTTACTACACTAGTAAATATCTTGAGACTGATATTACATAGTAATTTAACGATCTAGGCGCATATGTATGTGTTTAAAACATTTGGAAGCAAATTAACAAATATTGCCTTAAACTTATGTAGAAAACATTTTACTTACTATTAAGATTTGTTAAGATTCAAAATATGTATATAAATACTGTAATACAATATTTAATTTTAATTTATCTCGATTTCAATATCCCAGTAGTAGGTAGTATAGTTTGTAGGTATTAGATATGTACATTGTCCCAAGAAAGTACTTAGTTATACATAATTTTGATTTGAGTAGGGTCAGGGAAGAACCCATTTATTTTTCCTCCAAATTAAAATTTTCATGTTTGTATCTTTATTATTGTAAAATTCAGTGCAATATAACTTTTTATAATGACAAAGGATTTAAATACTGCATTACAAAACATAAATATCTAAAAGCAAGTATTACTATATACTTATAAATAATATCAATTTATGAAAATAAAAATCATTGATCTGTCTAGAATCTATCAAATCAGAATCTATAGAGCACCCTACATAATAAGTGCTATGTGTATTGCTTAAAATCAGATTCAACAGATACCTCAAGAGGTCTTTTAACTTACTTGATTGTTTAAGTTATAGTAAGTACTTATACAGATATTTACCTAAGTATACATAGTTTTATAAAAATGAGTAGGTATTTACAAAGGAATGATAAGTACTGGTCTGGTACATTTTGCTCTGTAGTGCCCAATGTAATGTTAGTTCTACTCAACTTGAAAAATCAGTCATTATCAGTTTGATTCAAGTACATACTTACAGAGCTAGAGAACAGACTCCTAGGTACTTTACTTGCAATGTAGTTACTACTATTACAACTAATATTATATTATTTAGAATTTGATATTATTAGTATAGAGTATAAGGTACTAGTTGATGGTTAAACTAGTTGAATTGAAAGTAATAATATTGTTTAATATTTATAAGAGAAAAGTTTCACCGATTTTATTTTCAAAGAGGAATGGACTTTGATTGATAAAATACTAATACAGTACCAGTACTAGTAGTATGTAGGTATATACATATATCTGCAATCTGTATACATGTATAATATGTACCTATACAGGTATTGGTAGTATTATTGGTAGTATTATATAGATATGTATCATCTCATACATTGTAATTGTAAGTATAATATAAGTACACAAAATATATTACCTACCTATAGTATTACGAGTAGTATCAGTATTATTGGGAATACTTTTTATAGGCACATATTATGTACGATAGTACTATGTACAAAAAGAAATTATCAACTTTTCAGTTTCAGGAAGGTTTAGTCATCAAGAGTAGTCGTAGTCAGTCAGATCAGAAGTAGTCTGAAGAAAATAAATTGGCCCGGTCATCACCGAGGTTGAGATTTGAGATTGAGAAAAATGTTTGTAAAAAAAGGAAGAAAGAACTCACATTTCAATCCAAATGGGGGGTTGATGCTGATGTGCTGATGATGACGATGAATTCAATCGAAAAAACCTGATGTTCGTTCAAAATACCTCAACCACTTTTCTTTATGGTAAAATTTTTCAAGAAGTTTAAGATAAATTCTCAAAAGTCGATGAGTTGATCTGCTGTTTATGATGTTGTTGCTCAATAATCATAGGGAACATCATTTACTTTGTGTAGGTATGTACGTTATAAGGAAATATATTTGTTTTTTTCTCTATTATACTTTGACATTAACTCCTTTTTCTATTAAAATAATGGCGATTTATACAACATGCAATATTTACATACCTACTAACTATTGACTACTGATATAAAGCATGAATGTATGGTATCTTTAAAAGAAGTAATCGTACTGTACCATTGACAGTATTAACTAGTAGTTTATATAGGTACCTATAGGTACACATATAGTAGGATTATGAAAATTAAAGAATCAATGTTTAAACAGTGTGTAGTTATTTTTGTATTATTTTGTATTACATACGAGTACTATGTATTAGGCGTGAAGGTACCCTACACCTACAGATGGTTCAGCGACAAAACATCCTAAGGACAAAAAGGCTTTTTGCTACAGTTCGTCGTAAAATGTCTCTTTTTTACGGCCAATTGTCTTACGACGAAGTGTCGTAGAGTCGTACGACCAAATGTCCTTAGATTCCTACAGATATGTGCATAGTGCATTATATACAGTAAATATATAAGCACCTTTATTGGTCTAATCAACTCAAGTTCATTAAAAATTAGAAATTACAACTGACATAATTTAATCGTCAATAGTCAATATTTAGATATATGTACTATTTAAAATAGGTTACAAAACAAATATATTATACTTATTATTCTTTTGATTGACATGGTTCATAAACTGGCTTTAATATTCCGCACCCGTTTTAAATAGAAAACTTATCACTTATGTAAGTTACTTAAATACTAATTTATTACGAGTAGCCTCTAAAAATATTCAATTTTTATTGACTTTATCTTGCAGCAGTCAAAAGTCTTCCAGTCATATTTCATTACTCATTCATTCACTTAAATTTTGACTGGTTTTTCTTCAAATACTGTCTATCTATAACTTATAGGTACTTATCTATAGGTAATCTATAATCTATAGGTACTCTATGAGATAAGTAATCTATATCCTAGGCCTTTTTGGATTTGGTGGTTCGAGACTACTGAATACTGAAATAACATTCGATTCTCTATTATACAGATGTTAGAATCAAATTCAGATAGGTTATATGCACTTGAAGTGTACCCTGAAATATTTTCGAGAATTTCAGCAGATTCAGATCTTATCTTACATGCATATGTAATTTGTGTAAGATTGGCCAAATAAAAATCTCAAAACAAACAAATTGCATTCTTAGGATAGATTTCAAGTTATACATATACTTGATAGTTATTTATTACTGTTACTTAACATTAGATAAATTGATAGAAAACAAATACCAAAAGTATAAGGTAGGTTTTAAATTCTGAATTAAGTAAGTGGGAGTAATTACGAAAAAGACAGCGACCGGCTCATATCAAATCTTTTAATCACCATTTCTTTGTTCAGCAGAGGAATTTTACAATACCAGCACCAGTAATATGTAGATCTACAGCTAAAAAGCTAAAGAAAAAATATAGTACCTAACTATTATTATCTAAGCTAAGGATAAAGTCCAACAAAAGCTATTCATTAGACACATCATAGATTAGTAGTTTAGTTACTCTACTCGTATTACTCTTGAATTAAGGGTGAATTGATTTCGTAGTTTCTTTCAAACAGACTAGACTCAATGCAATGCAGATCAGATCAAGTTAGGAAATAAAGGTACCTATAGATTTAATCCAATCTAATTCTAAAAGATTGAAAAGTAAAGCTTTCAACTGTATGAGTAGATCAGCAACAATAATTATAAGTTATAAGTTACCTACCTACTATCTTGTTGTAATACTACTACACATAGATATGTACATCTATATGCTTATACTATTGAACTTTAGATCAAAAAAATGTTAAGAAAAATAACAGCAAGGCCAGGATTTTACGGATTGAGATTGAGAATTAAAATTGAGTAGAGATTTGAGAGAATAGAATCAATTAAATGGGTATGAAATAAACTTAATTTGCAATGAGAATTCATTTCAATTTAGAAACTTGTATATGATATAAGTAATAGATATAGATATATTATACCTAGTTACTAGTACTAAATAATAAATAGGTATATAAGTAGTTAACTTGTGCTTACTATAACAGTGACCAGTACTAGAAGGTATAGGTAGGGTACTATGCATAATTATGAAGTAGCATTCGTCTGAATTCATCATTCATTCGACTTTTTAATTCCTTTTTTCTTGAAGCTTAGATTCGCCTTTTGGCGGTCGAGTTTTGTATAAAATTATTTTATGTGACTAGGTATATAATATGCATATTATTTGAATATATTTAATTTTCAACAACTTAAGAGAGTATTATAATCAAGAAGAAATAAAAAAAAACCAGTCTTTGACCTAACAGTCAACTTAACAACCTTTTAAAATAACGTGTAAAAGATGCCCTTTGAGATTATTGAAGAATAAAATATTTTGTCAAATAATAAATGAATTCAGATGCATAAAAATATAAAATTCTTTAATTAAAATTTTGAATTTAATAGCCAGTAGGTAATTGATTCAAGTGAAGGGTTCGTAGTTCGTCATGGATATCTTTTGGTTTGTGCCCTTTATACCACATTATTTAGAAATAGAATAGAATAAAAATTTTATGGGCACTTTTACCTCTATTTTCAATGTAATTTGCAGCAGGAATAGTGAATTGGTATTACCAATTTGATTTTTATTGCTTTATCCTCAGCTCATAATGGGAACATTTTTGAACGAGGAGTTGCATATGAGACCATATAGATCTGAAAGAGTGGTTCATATGAACATAGAATATGGTCAAAACTTTTGGTCAAAATGAAAAAGTCAAAGTTTATGACATGACTCGTTGAAGTGAGTGTTACGCTTAATCTCCCTATGCTTTAAAATTGGATTAGATTAGGAGACATCAAAATCAAAGAGGGAAAGGTAAAAGCAGATCAAATTCGCTTGATTTCTTCCAATTCCTACGCTGAAGTATAGGGTAGGTATGCATTGTACATATAATGTTATAATAAGTACACCAAGGCAGTTACTAGGAACTAACCTGGTTCCGAATAAGTAGGGTACTTATAGAGTACTGGATATAAAAAACAAAACAATAGGTAATATCAAAATAGATAGTCTCATCAGTAGGTGGGTATGTTTCATATGTACGTTGTAGTTGTATGGTTAATACTGATACGATACAAGGCATATTTCTAAATTAAAGAATCATACTATAATTAGAGTAGAAATTCTCCTTAATACATAGTAATAACGCGCACTGCCTTACTCATTAGTATAATTAGTATTATACTGTAGTTAATTAAATGGTAAAATTTAAAAAGATATATCAAATGGTAAAAATTAGGTATTATTTTTTAAAAGCCTAATTCAAAATTCAAATTTCAAAAGGTTATAAAAGTGACAATGTGTCACAATAGTGATACATACTACAACTACATACTGATACTCCATACAATATCAAGGGAAGGAAATAAAGAATCTTCGATACTCGTATCTTAAATAAATCATTTTTTTCCACGAACACTCGGGATAAGATATTATTACCAAGCCCAACCCTATAGAAAATGATTCTTGAGCTAAATCTTTTCTATTAAAGAAAGCAATAGAAGAAATCTAACTCTGTTACATATACTAGTACAGAATATTGGTTTATAACAGTTACATTACAATAAAACAATATTGAAGATTATAAAGTATCAGTCAGTTTGTAAGTTAATCAGGCAAAAAAAAATTTTTCCATTGCTTTCATTTTGACTTTCACTGTTCACTTAAAATATTGAATCTTTATTACACGAAAAGAAATTTGCAGTAATATTCCAATGAACTGTTGTTACTTACATATTATACTTAATTATTAAATTATTTATAAATAAATCGGTTTTACTCTCACGAGAGCCCGCACGCTCAGAATACAAGATATTTTATATAAATATATCTGTAGTTTAGTTTTAATGGTTTTTTTACTCCAAAATATTTGAAATTTAAATGTTTTTTTAAATTTTTTGGAGTTTTCAAAACTTCCC
>JAQIXA010002646.1:0-16922 GCA_034699045.1 Nanhermannia cf. coronata Gr-Ori-00579 | reverse complement strand
AAGTATAATATCTGTACGGCCGGCGCTTATAAAATCGCGATGGCTGCCGTTTCAATAGATTTTTTGCCTTTATTATAGTAACATGTAGTAAGGAAAAGAGTTAACATATTACATATTATCTATCTCTATATTTTTTCTAGAGTTCTTGCGGTTTGGCTCTAGTAATTTTATGAAAACTAAATGACAGGTCGTTTCAATTCATTTACTTAGCTGAGGATGAGAAATATTTAGTGTTTCCCTAATTTTAACACATGCAAACTTTAAATAACCTACATGCTCTAATTCTAATTTTTTAACGAATTTAAATAAAAATTATAATACTAGTTCATATTGATCTTTAGTCCGGTCCCGGTATCTATTTTTCTTTAAAAAAGTTAGTTTTGGTTTTTGAAAATTTTTGTTGTAGGTATTATAGTATGTATAATATTACTAATATACTGTATGTAGATTAGAGATATCTATATCTATCTATAAAAAATTAGTTATTCTTAAATTTTAAGCTTTTAAAATGCTCTTATCTTATAGGTAGGTAATTTAAAGCATTTTAAAGCATGAAATCTAATTGTATGAAAATCGCAAGATAATTAGTGTGACTAACAAGTCTTATAACTTTAGAATTAGGTAATTAATTAATTAATGAATGAGGAAAACATAAAATTTCTAAGCGTAAGTAGTAAATAATCAGTTCAGTACATTATTAATTAAGCTGTAGTTTTATAGATAAATTTTTTACTTTATGAGTCTACGGATGGATAATTTTTAAAGTAAATATGTATTAGGTTTAGGTTAGGTACCTACTTTCATTTCATTATTTTAAAATGGAATTATTTGGCCAGTTTAAGTTAGTTGGCGGCTTGTGAGAAAAAAAATAAGATGAATATGTTATGCGAGCATAGCTTATGAATCTTAAAATAGACAATTTTTGCTTGGTGCATTTCAGGATTCCTATCTTTATAAAAATGTATGTTCTAAGTTCTATCTAGGCTACGACTTCACAGTAGCAAACATTCTCCCTAAAGTTTATTCGGGATTTGCAAGTAGTAAAGTAAATTATAGTTGGTTCTCTGATAGATACTACCTAAGTAGTATTTTGTATTTAGTAAATTAAGTAAGTAGTTGAAGGAAGGCAAAAACCGGCACGCAAAGAGCAAATCTTAATGTTGGCAGACAGGCAGTGGTGGTGGAAAGGAAAGAAAGAAACCAACATCTTTTTTTCATCTAGTAATTCCCATTTACCATACAATAATACCATCATACATTATATCTCTATACCTTCCTTAGTTTGGATTTTGAAAGGGTTTTCTAACTAATCTATGTGTACACTGTACAGTGTATATTCCTACTCCTACTATCACAGTTAATTTTAAATTTAAATACTACACCAGTATGGATAATACTATCAGTACCTATCTTATTATCTTATTGCATTTAATTTGATTTTGGTTTTCTTTCCTGTCTTCGGTTTAGTCGCCAATAGCAAGTCCTTAAGACCATCATCAGTTGCGAAAAGTGGTTGACTATTACAATTTAAGATACAATATTTACTATACACTGTAAATAAAATTTATTGAAAAATAGAAGCCATTAACTTTTTTAGTAAAAAAGGTTAAAGATTTACCACCTTGTCTAGTAGGCACTTGGTTTTTTGAGGATTGAAAAGAAAATTGAAAGTATACAATAGTCATTTCTACTACATACCAGCATCAGCATACCTTTTTTGTTTTTTTGAAGAAAAAAATAGTAGGGTTAAGTTTCAACTGTTCCAGAAAAAGTTGAGAGTTGAGAGTGATATGAAAGAAAATATATACCTACCTCGAATATGATGGCATTGGAAATATGTCGAATTGAGGTCTTAAGTATTTTTCATTTAAAATTTTTAAAAAGTTTGGCATCAATATCGACAACAGAAGAGTATTTGTTTTAGCTCGGCTCAACTTTAACTTGTAGTACCCTATACACATCATACATATAGAAATTGAGAAAAGTAGAATATTTTGTAAAATATATAACGTTAATCTGGATCTACTAATTACTTCCTATAGCCTTGTCTCAGATTATTGAAAAATGACTCATCATCTCACTTCTTTTATTTTGTGGTCTAGTTGTTGTTCAGTGAACAAAGTGACCCGAAATAATTTTAATTGTACTATACAATAGTGCCTTGTTTTAAGAAATAAAATAAAATTGTTTTTGATTCCTCTTTCTTAAAATAAGGATATATATATTCGCATCCTACATAGTCAATAATATATGCTCAAACCTCATCATCAGCTCTAAAAATTATATCCTTTACTTCTACTCTATATACTCATATTCTTTAGTTAAAAGTGGACCAAAAATTACCATAAACTTAATTGTACATACATAATATTATAATTCAATCGATATCGATACCAAAAATATCAAAAACTCTTCAAATATCAAATCCATATTTTATTCCATGAAAATAACTACTTCTTTATTAAGTAGTAACTTTGATTAATAGTGCTCTGTTCAGATTATTTGATTATTATATTTTTGTATAATTAATTGACCAATAATAATAATTATATTGTAATTGTAGCAAATTGTGTCTGTACGTAAAGTAGGTACATCTTATATTTTTAATTTTAGAAAAAAAAGCCAATACCGTTACACACCAATTTCATATTCCACAACTTAACTTTATAGTACATGTATAATTTACATTATATATTATAAAATTAACAACAAAGTCAATTATTTTTCTTTTGGATTTGTTTAATTATTAATTTGTGATTATTGTTGTTTAAAAAGTAGGGTTTGATTTTAAATGAAATTAGGTATTGATTATTGTTTTTGCTAAAAAGTTATTACTACTACTAGGTATATTTAGTTTGAATGAATAATACTGTTAGAACGAAGGATTTTGTACATTTTCAATGGTTTTATGAGCCATGCCGGTTAGTACAATTGTTAGCGGAAATAATAATTTATTGAATTGTGTCGATTCATCATCAAATAATAATTTCGCAAAGCTACGTCAAGGAATCTTATTTACGAACGATTTAAATTTGACTATAGACTCTAGTGTAAGCTTAGTTTCTCCAACTTCTATAATATCCTCGAGTAGTAGTCTATCTAGTAGTTCTTCACCATCGTCAATTGTATCTTCATCTTCGTCAAATTATCCACCTTCTGAAACTACAGTGTACGAGGAATCTATCAAGTCCAGTGAAGGGTCTACAACAACTGACGAGGAAACAGTCGTTGAAAGTGAGGAGAAAGTTGATGAAAAGCCCTGTTTGAAAGAACTAAAAACTCTTGAGATTGAAAAATTGCTTATTAATTTTGCTGCAAATAGGGGTAATACTACTACTGCTGTTAGTAATTCAGATATTAATGTAAGTTCTACTACGAATTCAAATAAAGGACTTGAAAAAGAAGCCAAATTGACAAATGAAGAGATTGAGAATGAAAGTTCATTGATTTTAAAAGAAATATACGCTAATGGAAATGGTAGTGATGATTTGGAATCAGAAGATTGTGATTTTGATTTTGACGATGAAACCATTTTGAATCATTTTGATGAAGATAACAATTCTAGGATAAATTGTATTCAAGAGTTAATAGTAGACGACGACGACGAGGAGGACGAGGACGACGACGACGACGAACAAAAGACAAATAACACAAGTTGTGAAAATAGTAATAGTTGTGAAGGAAATAAAAACGAAGAAAAGTACCTGAGCTTAGAAAACCCCAATGCAGCTCTATGCAAATTTTGTCAAGGTTTGTTGTCTTGAAAAGATTTTTAATTGCTTTCTATCTAATCAGATAGTTTAAACAGTTAGCACCTATTAAAAAGTATCTTGCTTGTTGTTAATTTTTTAGCAACATTTATTCGATCCGATTCGAAATGGAAATCTTTGATTAGTTTAACAATATCAAATAGGTATTTACTTTTTAAAGTTTTCACCACAATTATCAATTAGGTAGGTAACACAATGTAATATATATTTAAAATTTAAATGTTACTTACAAGTACTATACCTACACCTACTTAAGATGATTTGGTACTGATATGATATAATCATAAAGTCAAAAATAAAAATGCATCGCATTGCATGCATTTCTTTCCGGATCCTTTTCATGTATATCATGTATATCTTGATTAATAAGTTGTTTTTTATTTGTTTGGATTTGCACAATTTTGCGTGGTAAGATAAAGATAGTATTTAATTGTAATACTGATTGTGAGTATGAGATGCCCTTCGACTCCGACAATTAAGTAACTAACTACGACTACCTCTACATACTTACTACATAGGTATTAGTAGATTATTGAAATAGAGTAGAACCGAAATACATAACATAACCTATTTATACCACCTGATAATAGTTCCTACTGCCAAATTCATTTTCCTGGGTGGTAATAAAACAACCTATAATCTTAAATTGTTACAAAATGTACTGTCCCAATTTTCTTTTAGTAGATTAGTATGTTTTATGTAGGTAGGTAGTAGGTATTAGGTAGGTATATTATTATAAATAATAAAATGAATGCATTCCTTTATACCTATGCATTTACCAGGCAAGTTGTCTCACTGCCCATTTATCTGAAATTTCAAAATGAGCTTAATAATTATTCCTAGTTTAAAACCCAAAGTGAATGTCTATTTTAATACATGGTAAAATTTTTAAATGTGTTTAGGAGTACCTACCTAAAGTAATGTTTATTTTTTGTTTATTTTTTTAGATGGAAAGGAACATCCCTGTAAAGAAAATCTGATTTGGTCAATTAAATTGCCAATTGACTTGATAGAAACATTAATTCAATTGTGTCCGAATTTTTTCGACGATTTTGAAGAAGTAGACATGGATCCTATGGATATTTCAGGATCTGAGGAGGTATTAATTGAAGACGATGACAGCACGAGAGATTCAACGGATGTCAATATCGCATCCTCCTTCTCCTCTTCAACAACAAATAATCCTCCGGATGATGGTTGTAACCAACCTGAACCTTCCCCTCCCAATGTGCAAGTTGATGATTCGCCACTTCAAGTTAACAAAAATAAAGAATGTAAGTTTTGGTTTTAAGTTTTGAAACATATTGAGAAAGAAAAATTATTAGTGTACCTATAATAGATATGTACATCTATATTAGTTATGCACGAATTTTAGAGCAATATTTTTTATCATTCAAAGTTATAGTCATAAACTTAACTAGAATACTGACCATGAGAAGCATCGAATTTCAGAATTTCAGAAAATTTAATTAGGCAATAGTTAAACTCCTTTTATTCTAGATTCCATAATCTGATTTGAATCTGATTTTTTAAAAATATTTTTAACCTCAATTTTTTAGTCCTGATTTGATTTATTATAATTAACTTATATTACTGAAGTTGAAGTAATACTTTGATTATGTATGTTTATATGCATGTTTCGTACATTTTTACTGATTTAGTTTTATGTTCTGCTCTTATCTAACTAACTATGTAGTATGTAGTAATTTATAGCTGAGTAATACGCCTCCACAAAAAAGCAAGTTTTAAAATAGTTTTTCCGGGTTGGGTCAATTTCTAGAAAATTAATGTTTTCTATGTATTTTGTTTTGCTAATAATATGTATATCCAAACTCTGTACTAACTACCCTACCTACAGTATATACAAACTAACTAACTATAATACATCCAAAACATCTGCTGCTTTTTTGCATTTGCATTTGCATGGTAAATGATAAATGCTAAATGTAAATGATATCCTTAAATAATATTTCATAGTGACACGGATTAAGTATTAAGAAAATAATTCTTGGTTTATAATAATATCCACTAACAATGAAACTTAAAAATGTAGCTTTTTTACTACCTATTTACTAAGATAGCTTAATATTATCTCAAATATGTATTAGAAAATGATATATGACATTTTTATTTCATTTTTTAGCTCTCAAAGTAAAACTTTTAATGAGAAGACCAATGAATCAATTGATTGAACAAGGAATTTTACCTCGTAAGTCAAAAACAATGATTAAAAACAAAGATATGCTACTTGTACTAGGCACTGGTACTTTTCCATGAAAGCTGCACAAAAGTTTTTAATGTTTTTCAAAAATCTAACTCGGCTTTTACTTTTTAGCTCCAAAAACACCACCTGCATTTGCAGGTCAAAGGGTTAGACTTGAGCGTGCTAGGATGGGAGATTTATTAAAAGCAAAAATCCAACAACGTCCAGCGAGTATGTCAAAAAAATTGTTTGTTTTAAAAATGAGATTTTAAGAAGGTATTTTATTTATAATGCATTTTTTAACAATAGGGCAAGAGTTGATTCGTCAGCATATCTTAGAAGGCAAGTTTAAAAAAAATCCATTTAATAATGCAATTACAAAAAAATATATTAATTTCATTTTAACAAGATACTAATTATTACTCAAAAATTTACAGATAGCAATGCTCGAGTAGCTCCCTTACTAGCTGAGAAACAGCGAATGTTAAAAAAGGCAAGGTTGGCTGATTCGCTTAATGATCATCTAATACACAGGTATAATCATTAAATTAATTTTCAAATTTTTCTATCCTAAAAATATTACTAGACTTTATGAACTTTATAAAAATATTTTAATTTTTTTTTCACAGGCCCGGACCTTTAGAATTAGTACAGAAAAATATTCTTCATGCTCCAGATGTTATTGAAAAAGCTGTTAAAGGTAGAAAAAAATATACTATGCTAGGAGTATAGGACACTTATATATTGAAAGGTTAGGAAAATGGAAATGTCAAAAAGTGTACTCAAATGAAAGGAAAAACGGTTTTAAAAGCATTTTTTTATATAGGTAGGTAGGATATTTTTGTTTAAACTTGGGAATTAATGTTCTAGGTCACTGGGAAATAAATAGTGAAAAGCAGACATAAGGGAGTTTAAACCTAAAACTCTTAAAAAAATAAACAGATGAAATGAGAAAATGGCCATGCTTTTATTATCAATTTCACTTTACTCCACTGACTGCGGATGATTTGTTTATAATAAGCACATTTTTTTGCAAAATGAGAAAATTATGTTTAAACAAACCAAAATATCTTGTGTTTCTCCATACGTTTCAGTTATACATAATACTTTTTGCCTGAAAGTAAAGAGTCTTATTTCATCTTATGATTTGCAGAATCGATAATTTAATAATTATTAATGATGATGATACCATAATGAATGGCCTTTGTTTTTGACATTTGAATTTTAAAATTTAACTTATTTAAATGTAATCAATGATTTTTTCAGAGGGTGTTGTCAATTTTAAAGCCACTTCTGAGGGCAGTACACCAGGTAATGAATTTAATTAATTAATTAGAATTAATTAAATTAAATTAATATTTTCGCTTTATTTTCAGGTCCTCATGTAGCAAATATGTATATTGGCAGTGAAGATGAATCTTCCTCATCTGATATGTCATCACCAGCTGGAACTCCAGATCAACCACCGCAAACAACACTTGCAAGTAATGATCAATCGGGAAAATTTGTAATTACCTCAATAGGAACAACATCAACAGCTCAAATCGTGCCTTCTTCACCAACATCAATCACTTCTTCAGCTCCTATGACTTCATTCACCCCGCCACCTCCACCGCCAATGCCTACATTCATAATACACGATTCGAATATATCAAAACTGGTACAAGGATCGTCTTCAACAACAAATATTCCAATAACTGTTTCTGCAGCTCAATTAAACAGATTAATTGACTTTACTGGTGGTAATCAAGCTCAACTTGGGAATTTGATTGCAGGTTTAGCTAATCAACAACAACAACAACAATCAAACTCCAATCTTAATCAAATTCAACCAAATCAGCAATCATCAACAATTAATAAAATTAGAAGTAGTAAAAAGAGTAGTAAAACAAAGTCCCAAAATCCCAAGGCTAGACAAATAAAATTTCACGAATATAAAGGGCCACCTAATTCAAAGGCACAGTCATCGTTACAAGCCTCATTGCAGCAACCAGCTGAATCATCTTATGAATTGCTTTTGCAACAACAACAATTATTTTTGCAATGGCAGTTAGAGTAAGTTTATTAAAATCAATATTTTTAAAGAATCTAATATCTAATTTGTTTTTATATTTTTTCACTTTTAAAGATGGCAACATAAATATCCACAAATCATATTACCTGCTGTTTCGAAAATAACTTCACCCTCAGAAATTACTGGAAAATTAACATCATTGGTTGCATCATCGGCGGCTGCTTCGCCATCACTTCATAAAAGTGGCAACAATACAATAAACTCGATTATATCAGGAAACACAACAGCGGTACTTTCACCCTCAACAATTATAAGTTCAACCCAACCTCAGCCTATCGCACCTGCACCAATGAAAATTGATACTTCTCAGTCACCAATTTCAATCATTACACCAACAATACATCAAAATAATAAGAGCAATTCAGACATTCGTTCAAAAATTGCAGTAAAAATTGATTCATTTTCTCAAGCTAAAAGTAACAACAATTTGAATAAAACTTTTAATTCAAATAATTCATCAAATAACAATAATAATAGTAATAATAATAATGGAACTCAAGGCTCAAATAATAATAATAACAATAATAATAATGTTAGTAGTAGTGGTAGCATACATAGTTTGCCTAATTTCTCAAAATTGAATGATTGGAAAGTAAGTGACTTGAAAGCCGAGCTGAAAAAACACAACTTAACTGTAAGTGGAAGTAAACCACAATTAATTGAAAGACTTAAAACACTTGCCAATAATATTACCAATAATAACGATCAAAGAGTTCAAGATGAATCTATAAGTACAACCAGCTCATCGACGATAGGAAATCAAAATCATTCAACGTTTATTAAAAATGAAGCGCCTTCTTCAGAGGAGATTTCAAGCGGTGGTGATGGCGAAATGATGGATGTTGGTGAATCTGATGTCAATAATGAAAAGTCGATGATAAATGTAGAGAATTATAATAATAACAATAATCAACAGCAGCCAAAATTGGTTAATATATTTGGGAAAAACCTGGATGGGTCTAAAATCATTAAAACGATTATGACAAATTCTTCTGCAAATAAGAATGATTCAAATAATCAAGACCAAAATTCTAAAACAAATAATAATGGTTATAACATTATTATTGATGAATCACTAATACGAGAACAACAAAAACAGATTGAGCAACTACAGCAAGCTCTGAAACTTTCTCAACATCAGTTACAGCAAATGAAATTGACACAACAGGTTGGTACCTTTTTATAATAAAGATAGATTCGTTCTTATTTAATTTAATGTTAAATAAAACTAATTAAAATTTTTTTTATAGAGTGGAGGTCAAAAGCATCGATTAGCTTTACAACATCACCTACAACAAAAGATTCAACAACAAGCACTTCAGACGCAATTACAGAAGCTAATTCAACTTCATTCCATTCAACAACAACAGCAAAAATCGAATCAAGTAAGCAATCATAAGCAGCAACCTACTACACCAATTATGGTACAACAAAGTAAGTCACAAATATCAAATGATAAAGAAGAAAAATCGGATTCAGATCAACGAGAATCTATTTTGAAATCAGACAATTCTACACCAATTATATTGACAACAAGAAATTCGTCAAATTTGAATAATTTGCCATTCACGATTGTAAAAATCTCATCAAAATCGACAATAATGCAGCCCAAAATTGAAGATGAGCACAAACAAGGACAACAAAATAATATAATTCCTCAATTGCAGATACCAGAAGATAAAGTTTCATTCCAGGTAATTAGATTATTTATTAGAATTAAATAGACTCGTAAAATAGAATAGAATAAAACTTAACATTTTGAATTTTTTTTAAAGATAAAAGTTGGCGAGAATGAAAAAAATATTACTGGCCAAAGTTCCAAAACTATTCCTTTTGTAAATTCCATATCATCTGTCAACAATACGAATTCAACAGATCATCAAATGGACCATTCTTGGTTGCTCAAAATTAATGAGCAGCCAAACGATTCCCCGAACTATAAGAATGGGATTTCATCTAATATTTTTGATGGGGCCAATGTAACTAGAGCTTCTTTAGGGCAGCAGCAACAACAACAACATCAAACAACTCAAAATGTAAAATTACCTCTATACATATTACAATAAATATTATATTTATATCATTTTATTCTACAATTAATTTTATTTTCTTAATTTAGACAACAAATTCAAATCAAGTAATGAATAAAGCTCGAGAAAATCAAGATAAAAAAGGTTTCAAGAGCCAAATTGTTGATGATGTACTAGAAATTCTAATTCGGAATGGAGGTAAATAATAATTTTGACATTTTAATAAAATTAAAAAATTCTAAGAAATATTTTTTTAAACATAGAATTACCAGAAAGTGCACAAGAAGACCCGACAACGCCTATTAAAACACCACAAGCAATACAATATCCAAAGGCATCAAAAGTTAACCAGCCACCACCTCCACCTCCATTACCACCAGTAACATTTGCAATAACACTTCCTACATCAATATCATTTTCTAAAAATCAGCAAAATCCAGCTGTGACAAACATCCCAATGTTAAATTTAAATAATTTTTTGGCTGCTGCAAATAATAATGCGTCAAAGCCTTTTATGTCCCAGTCAAATCAGCAACAGCATCAACATAAGGCAGAGTTAACGAAAGAAGAGCAAGATATACTGAAGATAAGTGAAGTTTTGTCTAAGTTTGGACGAGGTAAAATGCTCACAAAAAATGCTTTCTAATTGCTTGTGAATCTACCTTATTTTTTTTTGCTTATTTTCATAGATCATACAAATCAAGAAGAAAGGAATAAAAGTCTTTTAAGTAATCATAATCATCAAAACCAAAATAACGATGATAATGATAATAATACACTTGCAATGCTTCTTGGAGAAGTTGAAAAAGACTTAAATCTTGACACGATGGATGTTGTACTTGAAGAAGAGCAGCATGCTCAACAGCTCCAGCAACAACAACAACAACACCAGAATAATCTCAATAATTTTCAACAAATTAATCCTGAAAATTTTATGTTGGCAACCCACATGAATCAGCAACAATCGATGTCAGTTGATCGATCAAATGATGAGCTATTCGATGCATTAGGAACTTTATTACCCACCGATTTAGATAGTATGCCAATGGAGATGGATTATTCAGACTGGTTGGATAATTTACTCCCCGAGCAATCGAATAATAATTTAAATCAGCTGAATACCAATTCACCCTTGATAAATAATAGTTTTAATAATCATGTCAATAGTAACAATAATGGTGTAATGTTATCTTCAGCATCTGATTCGAATCAGATTCCAACAACAATTTTGTCGAATAATAATGAAAATTACTCGCTTCACCAGAGGGATCCATTGCTGTCATCAAGATCATTAGATATTTTTTCTGCACCATCTTTATCGATGAATAACAACAATACTTCATCAACAGATAATATTAATTCATCGTTTAATCTTGGGATTAATAATGACAAAGTTGGTGAAAGTGGGGTGCCGAGTCCAATGGCTATAAATGAAAATCTTTTGTGGGATTTTGCTATGTAGTATTTTCTCCATACTTGAAAGATTGAGATACTTTTATAAGTACTTTTTAAATCTTTTAGGTTCATTTTGTCATATTTCCCTTCTATAGAAAACTGAACACTAAAAAGTCAAAATACTTAGATAAGAATTTAAGATAGTACGTACCTATAACATGTTGAAGTTGATTGAATTTTTTTGCCTCAAAAAGATATTTGTAAAGTTTTAAAAATAATATTGCTGCCTGCTAGAGTATTTGATCCAGGGTGGTCCAGGCAGGACCTACAACTACTTAAGCATTTAGTATCATGTATTCAGCATTATTATGTTAAAAGATAATTTTCTCATTTTTAGCAATTTTCCAGAATCATAATTACCAATTTAAAGTTACTTTTACTTTTAACTCGTATTAGTTTAGAATTGCTCTTTAACTTTGAAACAAATTCAAATAATAAAATAGGTAATATATTTATTTATGCAATTGTATTTAATCTATAAGATTAATAATAATTGTTAATTGTTAATAGGATAAAAACATACTTATTTATTATAGTTTACTAAAAAAAAATGTTAACTTATTAATTTAACTATTGACCATATAGGGAACAATTTGTAATCTTTTAATATTAGGTTTAGATATTGATAGGTAATTAACATTGTAAGCGCATTAATTATTATTATTAGATTTATTAATCATTTAAATTTTAAAATGCAATTCATCCGGTGCTAATTTATATTTTGTTCCTGCTAAACAAATAGCCAAAATATTGAGTAATATTATTTAATTAAGTATTCGGTAGTAATTGACCTTTAAAATTGATTGAAAACTCAACTCGAGTGTATTAAAAAAAGTGCTTTTTTAGGGTAAAAAATAATAGATCTCTAATCTACTACTGTTAGGTAATTTAGATAAAAATATTAAAATGTAATTGAATCATGAAAGGGAATTTACCAGTAAAATTCTCAAAAAATTGATTTGATAATATGAATGTTATAGAGTAAAAAATGTAATCACTTTTAATTGAATAATGCTTGTCAATCTTATGATATTATCATATCCTTTAGTTCTAGAATTATTACAATAATTAAGGTTTATTACTAGTACTAAAAGTTATTATGAATATAAATAAGTAATGTTGTACAAAGGCTTGAATTTAATAGTTGAATTTTAATGATAAAGTATTTTTAGCATTGTAGGTAATTGTAATTGGAATGCCTAAATATCAAAAAATGTAAAATTGACTATGCGAAAAAAGCCTTTTTAATTTAATTTATCGTTTTACGACCAAAAAACAGAACCAAGATTTACTTAATTCCTTTTTAAAACTTATTAAAATACTTAATAGTAGTTTCAATTCAGTTAACTTGTCTAGTTTAGTTTTAATTTAGTAGTAATTTACCTAAACTTACTCTTTTTAAAAGTAAGATCTTTTAAAAGTAAATTAAGATTGAAAAGTATTTTGCCGAACTTGAACTCAAAAATGTTTGAGTGTTTTAATAAGGATTTGTAATAAGTGTGTGCGTTTAAAGCGTTAAATAATCATTTATATCGAGATTTTTTAAATGAACTCTGAAATCAATTACATTACTTAAATTGTACTTTTGAATTTTTAAATGAGAAAGCAAGTGAATAAAAATCGAATTGTTGGATAATTTTAAAATTTAAAATTGTGTTGAAAAACATGATCCTGAGCTCTGAATATTATATTTTAGATTTAGATGGTTATATTAGATTAGATGATTGCCAATGTATGTAATTGTAAAATTGTATTTAATTTAAAATAATTGGCCAGATTGTAAACGTGTAATCTGATTCACGAAGATTCCTTTAACATGCGAAATTTAGATAAGAATTCTTTTGACCTTATTTGACCTTAAGTACCTTTGCATTGTTCTGTACAATAGTAGATTAAAAAACGTCGATCAAATCCAGGATTTCATCAAATCAAATCCTGGATTTGACGTTACAAAAAATGCTTTTAGGAATTTGAGAAATTTCTAGTATCTAGATCTAGATGATTCCACTTCTTGATTTCAAATCGAGCAAACTTGAATGAATTGATAATTATTGAATTGAAATTGAAAGAAAATTGGAATTTTTTTTATTTGAATTTAATTTAATTGCAGCTCGTTGACACCTGTGACCTTAATTTGACCTTTATTAGACTATATATTTGAATAGCCTATAAGAATCGCAAAATTGTTGTAGTAAAAAGCAAAAACCGACTTTTTTTGACATTTGACTTGAATGATTTTGGATTGAGAATTGAGTTTTGCTTTTTGACGAGTTGATCATATTTTAATGATTGTTATTTAATTACAATAATACAAATACAATTGCATTGCAGTTTATTTGAGTCGAATTTGTAAGGTAGAAAGAATGAGTAGTATGAGATCGTCCGGTAAGTGACATTTGCCTGCTTTGCCTAAATATTTTTATAAACACCTTTTTAAATTGATCAGATTTTTTCCAGGACCGGGACTAGAGGATTTAATTGGTACGAGCGGCACAAGTGGAGCTGGTGGAGATGGAGATAGACCTGGAAGAGGTGGTGGTGGTGAAGATAAGCATAAGTATAATTCTAAAGAAGAGAAGTATTCCAGAAGAAAACGGTCCAGGTGAGTAATATTTTGTACTTTTTTCTATTCTACTTGTAAAGTATTTCAACTAACTGCTTCGAAATTTATACAAAAATTAAGATTGATTTTGAGTGAAATTGTAATGTTTATGATCTTTCTTATTATTATTAGGTCAAGATCATCATCGAGGAATCGGCATCGCAAAAGTAAAAAATATTCGTCGAGTTCATCGAGTACCAGCAGTTCATCCTCATCCTCATCATCTTCGTCAAGTCGTAGTGATTCCAGTGGACGTCAAAGGTACCGGAGAAGGAAGGATAAGAAATATCGAAGGAAAGAACGTAGTCGAAGTCATAGCCGCAGTAAAGAAAGAAATGAGAGATCGTCACATAGAAATGTATCTAGTTCAAGCCGAAGAAAGCACTCGGATGATGAATTTAGTAAAGAGAAGAAAGAGGAAGTGTACAGTAGGTTTAAGACTGACTCGGAGACAGCAAGATTTTTAACTGGAGGAGCTGGAGGAAGTTATACTAGCTCACTATTACAAGGCAATATTAATGACAATGAAGATAGAAGTGAAATTCCAATGAATGCTTGCTCATCAACATCAAATTATAGACCGTCATCAACAGAGTATTATTCTGCTGCTTCTGGAGTATATAATCCATCATCAGACTTTCCATCTAGTAATTTAGCAAAACCAACACCTGCTCCTGTTCCTGTTCCAGCTCCTGGGATTTCTATTAAACTACTAGGAACACAGGTAATCTTATTCATACAATGCACACTACTCACTAACTTTAATACTTATTATTCTATTTATAAAATCCAATTAAAGTCTTTTCAAAAAATGTCTCATATTATTTCAGCCTAAACCAGTTCCAACTTCTGCAGCACCTAAGCCTAAACCAAAAGCGACAATTGCTTCAGTTTTTAATCCAGATAGTGATGATGAGCCAGAAGAAATGCCACCTGAATGTAAAATGAGAATGAAAAATATTGGAAGGTAACTGCGATTCACTAACCTATTCGAAAAATAATATTATATCGCCTAACTAATTAAAAATCTTTTTTTAACGATAGAGACACACCAACATCAGCAGGTCCCAACTCTTTTGGAAAGACAAAACTTGGATTTTGCAACTCAACTGTTATACACGAAAGATTGATACATGATAATGTATCTTCTAAAAAATGAATCAACCATCTATGATACCTTCTATACATACTAATCTTAAGTTGTCACGTCACGCTTAAAAATGTAGGTACGCTATTTCGTATTATTTTAATCTTTTTTAATTTACTTATGAACTTGATTTTCTAAATATAATTAGTCAAAAAAGCTCAAATTATAACCTTTTTATCTTGACCTGTCTAATTTGTTTCATTTCATCTATAATTTATAGTACCCTACATATTGCTTGTTCCAATATTTTGTAAATTATGCCTAGTTTAAAATTTAGTAAGGTATACTAGTAAATTAGTATTAAGAGACTAGTACTGACTAGTAGTAATAGTAATGTAGGTCTATTAATTGTTAAAAATAAAAATAAAATATTCGGAGAATAATAAACGAGTTGTTTTTGTTTATAAAGCAAAAAAGCAAACGATGAAATACTTTAATAGTTTATTTTATTATTCAAGTAAGTTTTAAATTTATTACAAAATGTGTTTCGAATTGAAACACTTAATAATGATAAAGTAAAAGGGGTATGTAGGTAGGAGAGACTCTTCTTCTTTCTATTACTAGGTAATTTTATATTATAAAAATGATAGTAGTAAGGTAGGTAGGTAAATTTTATAGTAAATGTTTCATGTGTAGTGTTGTATGTGTGTAAATTCAAATTAAATCTAATTGTAATTAATAATTTAATTCATAATAATGCTTCATATTATTTCTAGAGTAAAAATTTAGAAACATTTTCGGTGAACGATTGATGGTCCAGATTCATCGTATTCTTGTTTCGAGATCCACATTTGTTGGAAGGTTGAGAGTGAAGCCAAGATTGAGCCTCCGATCCAGACTGAATATTTCCTCTCTGGTGGTGCAATTATTTTGATCTTCATTGTTGATGGGGCCAATGATGTAATCTCCTTTTGCATTCGGTCAGCAATTCCTGGGTACATGGTGGAACCTCCTGAGAGTACTGTGTTTGCATACAAGTCCTAAAAATGATAAAAAATTCATTTAATATTTTGATTTTCCATTCAACTATGTATAGTCTATATTCATTTAATTTTGCTCTGAAATACTAGCAGATTTGAACCTTTTACAAAGTATATAATATGTACCTATGTAAAATTTAGATCAAAATTAGATAACAGAACAGAATTAAATAAAATCGATAGATGATAAACACAAACACCCAGGTACGGTGTTTAATATTATTTTACGATAATAGATTTTAGAATTCATTATTTTATTTTAATTTACCTTTCTGATATCAACATCGCACTTCATGATGGAATTATAAGTTGTTTCATGGATACCACATGACTCCATACCCAAGAAAGAAGGTTGGAAAAGAGCTTCTGGGCACCGGAATCTTTCATTTCCAATAGTAATAACTTGACCGTCGGGTAATTCATATGATTTTTCAAGACTTGATGAACTTGCAGCTGTGGCCATTTCTTGCTCAAAGTCGAGTGCGACATAACAAAGTTTCTCTTTAATATCTCGAACAATTTCACGCTCAGCAGTGGTTGTGAATGAATACCCTCTTTCAGTAAGAATCTTCATCAAATAATCAGTAAGATCACGTCCAGCCAAATCCAAACGAAGAATTGCATGAGGTAAAGCATAACCTAAAAATGATATTAAAAAAAA
>JAQIXA010002645.1:0-16926 GCA_034699045.1 Nanhermannia cf. coronata Gr-Ori-00579 | reverse complement strand
AAATTCCATTACTGTATTTTTGGCGCAATATTTAAAAAAAGAGCTATTTTTCTTAAAATAATTCTATCGCAGTAATTTAGCATTCCTGGATCGTGACATCAAATATGAAATATCTAAGTTTGTTCAACCTCTATCGAATGACATGTAGATTATGGAAATCGGGCATATGGTCCTTGAGTTATTCACATTCAAAGTGTCGCCAGTCATTTAATGAACACTCTGTATAACTTATAGCTATTCGAAATGGAACTTGATTTTAATTTAGGTAATATCTGTATAACTATGTATAAATGTTAAAATCATAATTTAGCTAGAATTTAACTTTTATTTGAAATTTTGTTTACCTAAATTAAGCATAAAATTTCTGAAATGTCAAACCTCTAGAAGAAGACTTTTTTAAAGGATATCTTTGGGTTATAATAGGCTTTCTGGCCTTTATATGAAGTTTAACATGTAAAGGTTAAACAGTTTGAAAGTCAAATACCTATAATATCTTTTTAGGCGATATTTTGATTCGATTCTGAAAATTTCCCAAAAATTGCTAATTTTTCATAACTTTTGGTTACAAAAGAGATTTTATGACTTAAAATATCTCTGGACTTTCTATCTTTGGACAACTTGTAAAAATTTACAGAACTTTACATTATTTGGATTGAATTACATTAGTAGGGTAGAGTATCTACGAGTATATAGGTATACGAGATAGATACGCGTAGATACTGAAGTTGTAAAATTATAGAGAAATGCAACTTGTAACTACATTTTATACAAGATTTTGATTAATTTCAATTTCAAATTTCAACCCATTGATAAATCATCTATAAAATCTTGTTTCTTTTTTTCATTCTTGAACTTGATAAGTGTATTTTGAACCAATTTGAATAATTTGAGGGATAGCAGCAGTTGGTCAATGTAAATATTTCTCAAATCTAAACAAAAATAAATATTATGATTAGAGATACCTACTACCTATTCATACCTACAAGATAACATTATTTTTTATGGCAATTTATGAGTCTCGTCAAAAAAGTTGACAATTGAGTTGTTACTTTTGAAAGCTTTATTTTTCCTAAAAATTTTGACTTTATAAGACTTGAGACCAGACTGGATCTATCTGATATGCTCGATAATTAATTACATATACTATATCATATAGATACCTACCTCATACTTATCTAAACTTCTAACCCAAATCGAGATTAACAAGTTCAATTTAAACCTATTTTTCGAAATATTTAAGTTTAATATACAGATAGACATATGTATCTATCAAAAATATTTCAACTATTTCAATTTCAATATTTCAATAAGATATTTCAATACATCTAGAATGATCAAAATTTTGAGATTCAAAATTTTTTTAGGTAGGTATATTGAATACCTAAGCCTGATTTGAAAGCCTGTTTATCTCAAATGCTACATACGAAATTGTCAAAAAATAGGGTAGGGTACTCAAAATATTTCAAGTTTTGATTAGGTACTTGCAAATTTAAAGTGGCATTTTTCTTAAAAAACGAGGTTTTTCAGCTTTTGTACATTTTACAGACTATGCATAAAGTAACTAGTATATTTAGAACAATATTTTGAGAATTTTTAATAATAATCAGAAATACAATTTTTTGATCTATAAGTCTGAAGTATCAAATTTTATGAAATTTTTCTTGTCATCACATCCAAAAAAGTTCCAAAATTTTCAAAATTTCAAGAATCTTGAAAAGTCGATAGAAAAAGCTGTTCCTAGTTCTCAAATCAAGATATAAATTAATCGTCTAAAATAAAATTTTAGACAATTTGGTATCTAAAATGACTTTTTTAGGTATTTTTATAATTTTGGGTAGGGTACTCTTATACAAGTACAAACTACATAATTTTTTCAAGTTCATTATCAAAATGATCTAAAACAAACTGGCTACACGTTCTTCAAGACAAAAACCTCAAGTTTCAAGTCTGATATTTTACAATTTTTTCTACCTGATGCTGATATTAGGTAGGGTACCTAATAATTATTATTATTATTTATTATTCAAATCTGAATCTGGCTGACTTTTGGTCGGTCGATTGTCATGTGCCTTTTTTTACAAACAAAATTTACCTTAGAAAATCTTGCTTTTGAGAAAAAGGAGCGGCTTTTTTTCGACCACATTTTGGACCCCAAATTGACCAAATGGACTTTTCTTGTCAACGACTTTTTCATACCTTTGTTTTTTCTCATGTACTTATGTACCTACATTTACATAAGTGAAATTGGGATCAAAATGTTTATCTATTACTATAAGGTATTACCTATATGGTAATCTTACAAGATTTGAATAAAAACTTGTGGATTCTCACGATCATCAAAGTTGTGGAAAAATCCTCAAAAAGCACCCATCGCATTGTATGACCTAAGACTCTTCAAAAAACTGTAACAAAACCACAAAATTTCAATAATTAATTAGCTCGTTTTTATACTACAGACAAATTCAGTCAAAAATTTGTCAAAATTTTAAAATTTCAAGTAAATTGTTGACCAAACTTGTAAGATTTTTCAACTTTTGACTGAAATTTTTGTCAAAATTTTTAAGATTTTTCAACTTTTGACTGAAATCTTTGTCAAAACTAGGTTAGAGTCAAAAAATTTTGAAAATTTCAGAAGTCTACTTAAAAGCAATTTATTAAAATTGAAAGTTTTTCAGATTTTAATATCAAAAATCTCAAAATTTTAGTCAAAATTTTAGCTAAAATTTATTCTTAAAGATTTACCCTAGGGTATATTTTCTAATGATCTGTCTAAAATTCATTATATTTCAGACCTCTAGTTTGTAATCTAAAGGATATCTTCGGTTTGTAATAGGCATTTATATGTGATTTAATATGCAAAGGCCTGAAAAGAAAGCTGAATAGGTAGATCTTTAAAATTTGCTAGCTTTTGTCTGGAAATCCCACATTTTTGAATAAATCGAGCTCTTTTCCAGAGGATTTTAAACATTTTTAGAGCATTTAGCTTGGGTTATTACGACTTCAATTGTCACCTCATTCTCATATTCTCATACTTAAGTAGATTTGAATAAAAACTCGATTTTAGATCAAATAAAATGTTGAAAACAAGGTTGAAAATCCAACTGAAATGATCTCATAAATAAAAACAAAAAAAGCAAAATAAAAAAAAATCAAGTCGGCTTCTCACACAGCATTATAGTCTATATAGTATCACTCTAATACGTGGTACATGATACATAAGAGCAAGAAATTAGAAAAAATTTGAATTTACAGATTAAGTACATCATTAAAACTAACTTGTTCATTTGTACGTGATTCAAATCATTTACATTTTACAACTTTAGGGTCAAATAGACCGCCTTGAATTGACCTGACCTCATTTTTTTTTTGCTTTAAAAATGAAAAATGAGTTAGGATTTGTTAAGGGCTCTCTGAGGGTACTTGAGTTTGATAGATTTAAGTCAAAAAGTCGGAAAAATTACTGTTTTTTTTAGTTTAAATATAAATTTTGAGAAACAAAATGATTGAAAATATTTACAATAACTGTCACAATTTCTATAAATTTTGATAATTTTGGGTTTTTGCTTGAAAAATTGGTTAAAAAAACGGAAAATTTGTGATCAAATGGACCTTAAATGAAATCAAAAACAGATATTTAAAAAATTCAAGAATCCTAAGTACCTACATTAATAGCATTGTAATTTCAATTTGACCAATTTTAAGAATTTTCAAAAATTTCAAATGAGTTTCATAAATTTTGGAATGCGTTCCAACTTGAAAGGGTCCTCTTTTCAAAAATTTGCATATTTTGCCATCTTTTTCATGCTAAAAATTGATTAAAAAGTGATAAAATGAACTTAATTCTTAAAATGTGACTAATTTCCTATTATAAAAGGTTACAACTTGGTAGGTTTTCCCTTTTTTTGTATTTTTATCCAAAAATTTGCTCTAAATACCTAAGGCATTTGGTCACACCAATTTCTTGAACTTTGAGAACATTTTTGTGACATTTTTAATGACAGTTCATCATCACGTTCTTCTGTTTACAAATATTCCCAGCTGAAATGTGCTGACTCGGATTGGATTACTTTCTGCTTCAATTCTAATTACAATTATACAAAATCTCCGATTTAATTTCATCTCAATTTTAGTTGAATTTACCCCTATATACTTGGTTCAACTTAATTCTGTATGAGATTTTATTAAATCTTAATCTTAACCTAAAAAACTAAAAAAAAATTTGGCTTAATATCGTACAGTGGTAAAGTTAGACCAAAAATATAGGGGTAAATTCAACCAAAATATGGATAAAATTAAACCCAAGTCTTATTTATATAATTGACTTTGTTTAGATACTAGTATCTTTATAGTACAGAGTACAGATAGTACTCTATATTAAGTATTATGTCATGATATATTTTGACGGTTTAATTTTGCAAAATAAGGAATTTTTGTGAAAAATTTCAAGAGGGTGTGGGAAAAAATTGTGGCTGGAGGCTCACAGAGATTCGATTTCAAAATTTTTTAAGAAAAATCGACGCATCATCATCAAGCAAGAAATAACGCTGAATATCTCAATTTTTAGTTCAACAATCACTTTTGATTTTACATAATCAGAAGGCCACTGTCAAGATGCCAACTCAAATTTTTGTCAAAAATTACAAAAGTTCGATAAAAAATAAAAATAGGATTTACAGTTAATTTTAAAAAATTCAAAGAAAAGATGTATTCGGCTTTCAAGACTTTCCATGTAAAGGCCAAAAAGCCCATTTTGACCCCAAGATATCCTCTGAGAATTCTCGCAAAAAAATTTCGAAATAACTAGGTTTTTCGAATTTTTTTTAGATTTTTTCAGGTCAAAATAGCAACTGGTTCTTGTGAAAACTGTCCGAATATCAAAAACATCTTCGGGTATCTTCGGATATCTTCGGAACATCTTCGGATATCTTCGGGTTCAAATGGGATTTTGGGCCTTAATACGAGGTTTTACATGGTAAAGGCCCAGAAGTCGAAGATATCCTAAAAAAAGCTCTAAAAAGTGTGTATTTTAAGCTTTAAAAACGATCTCAAAAAAAGCTCGAAAATTGACAAAATTGACAAAAATTTCGAAAAATCTATTAAACTCAATAAATCTAATAAACTGGTCGAATTTACCTCTACCTATATGGTATTTTTGGATTTACATACAAGGGTAAAATTAGACCAAAAATATAGGGGTAAATTCAATCAAAATAAGGATGAAATTAAATTAGAGCCTTTAAAAACTTGCTTGAAACTTGGCCAAATTCTTAATTTGACTAAAAGTGTTTTGGCATTTTGACCTGTAAGACGTAAGAATGATTTACGTTTGATGGCAATGACATTTGTCACTAAATGAGCATTTTTACAGACACTTAACTAATCGTAATTAGGTATAGTATTTATAATTATATATTGTCCATTTTTAATGGTTTATTTTGAAATCTACTACGTCGT
Organism: Nanhermannia cf. coronata Gr-Ori-00579; assembly: GCA_034699045.1. Lineage (NCBI taxonomy): Eukaryota > Metazoa > Arthropoda > Arachnida > Sarcoptiformes > Nanhermanniidae > Nanhermannia > Nanhermannia cf. coronata Gr-Ori-00579. The sequence goes on along the minus strand of JAQIXA010002645.1, from coordinate 11,472 downwards.
ATTTGTCATGTCTCGATTTCAGTTTAAGAATCCAAGTCGGTCTTTGTCATCCTATAAGATAAGTATAGAAAATAGTGCTGAAATTGATATTTTTAATATTTATTTATTTTTTTTTTTACTTTTTTTATCACTTCCCAACAATAACTTTCCCACCATTCTCGGGCACATGCAAAAACACATGGAAAATTGACTCATTTCATTTCAGGATCATCTGAGTTCAATTAGACATTTGAGACGCCGATTTAAATCCATTTAAATCACACTAACACTTGTAGAAAGCTCGATTTTTGCACTTTTTTCAAAAACAATTTACAAAATATTGAGAAAATGGGACAAAATTTTGATTGGAATCGGGTTTAAGTGACTTGGATTTCATTTCATCCCTATTTTGGTTGAATTTTACCCTTAAATTTTGCTCGAAATTTTCGCCTGTATGATATTAACTCAAAAAAAATTTTAGTTTAGGTTAGAATTTTTTTAAAATTGGGTTAATTTCATTCATGGGTAAAGTTAGACCTTAAATATTGTGGTAAATTCAACCAAAATAGGGGTGAGATTAAATCGGAGCCTTTCGAAATTGTGTATAAGCCTACCAATGTTATACACAATCCTGATACTTTTTATCCTAGATTTCAAAAATTGAAAATAAAAGATAATAATCCTAATACAAATATCATTTGGTAAAATTGAAAAAATTTTACTTTTAGTTAGAAAAGAAAATATAACCTAACATTTAAAAGCAAAACAAAATTTTGATCAAATGCACTTATAAGCATGTACTTTAATGATTAATTTTAGATTTTTAATCAAATTTTTAAGTCTAATTTTTTCTAGATATCCTGGATTTCAAAATACTACCAGAATCACATTTGTAATTTATGATTTTAGGTCAAAAAAATCCCTCAAAACCAAGATTCACCTAGAGGTCTTAAATTTTCAAAAATTCCTAGCATAATATGATTCCTAGCATAATATTCCTAGCATAATTCCTAGCATTCCTAGTACAAAAAATGCAAAATTTTATGAATTTTTTTGCAATAAGCGAGCTAATCCTAGTACATAAGTAAAGTATATTAGAATTAGACACATGATACATTTGACTCGAATTGACTCGTAAAAAAAACTCAAATAAGTAGGTGGCATTTGGCATAGTATGGTATCTTTATGACTTCTTGTGTGTTTAATTTCATCCGCATTTTGATTGAATTTACCCCTATAACTATATTTTTGCTTGAACTTTACCCTTAAGTGTGAAATTAGCCCAAATTTTTTAAATCCTAACTTACACTATACTAAAAAAAATTTGGGTTAATTTTGGGTAAATTTAGGTCCTAAAGTATAGGGGCAAATTTAACCAAAATAAGGATGAGATTAAATCGGATTATGGAGAAAAATGTTATAATCTTGATAATTACAATATTACAAATTATAATTGAAATACCATATAGTACCTCTAATCTAACGGAGATTACAATTTTTTTTTTTACAAGTTCCAAGAATCTCAAATTCTCAAATAATCTCAAAGAAAAGTTGAGTCAAATCCAAATCTAAATGGGAATTCCAAGTACCCTAACCATATCTATTTTAATAGACACTATTTACTCAATGACAAAGTCAACATTTTTTGACAACTATTTGCAAAAAAAAATTCCTAAAAATCTTAACTAAATAGACAATTGCACAGAAGTACAGAATTTGACAGTCTAATTAATTTGACATTGATTTCATATATCTAGATATGTAGGTATTTAAGTTTACAAAAATTACATCAAATTACATTCTATATGTTATAAATCCGAGATTTATAAATTAGAAAATCCCAAAAAACTAAAAATTTTGATGCCATTTCAAACGGTATTTTACAATTTTGACCTTTGAATTTTTTAAGATTCTGCCAGGACCTTTATTAATGTATAAAAACGATTAAATAGTAATTCGTAAAATATCTATTGACAAAAAATTGGCAAATTTTGAAATATTTTTATAAAAAAGGCAACTGGATTTAACAAAATTTTTCAAAATTTTTGACTAAAATTTTCTAATACTAATAGGCATTCCTGTATGATTCAAGTTTATCGTTAGTTAGGCCTCCGATTTAATCTTATCCCTATTTTAGTTGAAATTACCCATATATATTTGGTCTAACTCTACACCTGTCTGTATGAAATTAACCCAAATTTTTTTTAGTTTAGCTTACTTTTAGTTTAGGATAAGATTTTTAAAAATCTCATACAAAGAATTAAGTTAGACCAAGAATATAGGGGTAAATTCAACCAAAATAGGGATCTAATTATACTTATTCTTTAAAAATGGTAAATTAGAGGTTTTTGAGTTGATTTCAGACCTCTAGGTCTGGAAATTTTTTTTGAAATTTTGAAATTTAGTCTCTACTATGTAATCTACTTTTGCTATAATATCCTCTATATAGGATTGGATTGGTGTTATTTTGCATAAAAGACTAGATTAAAAACAACTTTAGTTTAATTTCATCCCTATTTTGGTTGAATTTAGCCCTATATGTTTGGTCTCACTTTACTTCTGTATGAAATTAATCTAAATTTTTTTTAGTTTTAGTTGAGTAAGGTTGAATGTTATAGGATTTTTAAAAAATTTGAGCTAATTTCATAAAGGGGCAAACTTAGACCAATAATATATGGGTAAATTCAACCAAAATAGGGATAACATTAAATAGACATTAAAAACTCTCTTTATAACATTGGTCCGGCTATAACGACGAATTTTTTTGTAGAATATGAGATTTGAATTTGAAAGAAAATATTTTGAAAAAAGAGATCAAGAATCTTTAAAATGAAATTTTTCAATTTTTTTAATAAAATATTTTTATTCGGCTTATTACTCATATAATATACCATTATTCAAAGGGTATCTTTGGGTTCTAATGGGCTTTCTGGCCTTTATATGAGATTTAACATGCAAAGGCCTGAAAGCCGAATAGATCCTTTGAAATTTTTAGAATATAAGGGTTTAATACAGTCTATAGGTATTAAGTTTGATACTTAGAATTTTTGTCTATTTTGAAAGCAAATTAGGCAAACAAAGGTTAATAAGTAGAGGTATACAGGTAGACAAGTTTGTCTATGACTAGTTATTCACAAATTTCTTGGCAAACAAATAGGTAGTGATATAGGCATGGGTATGAAGTATGAGCAAATGGGTAAATAACATGGGTGTAAGTGAGATTTTCAATCAAACTCGAAAAGGCAAAAACACAAAAACGAACCGAACAAGTAAACATACACAAAGTTCTATAAATAAATCTAAAATTTAGATTAGTACTACAATATGCTTAAGTTGTATATCATACGAATTACTTATCTCGTATGATACGAGATAAGTAGGGCACATATAAAAGTTGAGATTTTGGGTTCAAAATTTCCGAAAAGTTCGTAAAATTGAAGTATTTAGTGTACCCTACTGACATTTCAAATATTTAAATACATATTTTTAGTTCAAGGAAAGATTTATCTAAAGATTTTTTTTAAATTTTGGATCCTCTTTTATTTTTACGAAGAATAATTTGACCAAATTTTAGCAAAAGTTCCAAGAGCCCTCCCTAATTTTTCTTTACCAATTTTTTTTCTCTAATTTTGTGCCTTTTTTGTTGATTTTAATAGAAAATTTTATTAATCCTTTACAAAGGATATATTCGGCTTTCAGGCCTTTGCATATTAAACCTTATACCTATAAAGGCCAGAAAGCTCATTTAGTGTACTACAAAAGATCAAGTACCATAATATCATATCCTGGATCTACATTATGGAATAATTACCTTTGGAATAATGTAGAAAATAGGTAATTTGATTTTGGTAAAACTAACTAATTTGTAGAATAGATACTAGAAATAGTTCCATAAAAATTGGGCAGTCTGTTTTAGGTTGAATGAGTTGCTATTTTGACTAGAAATTTTTAGATCTATATCTAGATATTAAAACAAGATATTCTCAAATGAATATCATGTCAAAATTGGGACTAATTTTAGGCGAAAAAAAGACAGTCCAAAGGATCTATTCGGCTTTCAGGCCAGGCCTTTGCATGTTAAACCTCATATAAAGGCCAAAAAGCCCATTATAACCCAAAGATATTCTTTACATATTATAATGCCCCAAAAACACTCGACATTCTATAGTTCTATCTTACTTATAGACAGTATAGTATGATTTAACATCCAAAAATCTGTTTTTCTATATTTTTTGAGATTTATGAGTGTTTACTTGTGCTTGTGCTGTGCTTCTTGGTCTTATGCTAAGGTAATGGGTTTCTGGTTAAGGGCTCGAGCTCAGGTAGCCGAGTCCGTGGTGTGCTGACTCTTATTTGAAAAGATCTTAATCCCACTACTACTACTTACTATTACTACTACTACCATTTACATTTAACAATACAGAATACAATACATACAACAAATAATACAATGACTAATACCTCTTATACTACCCAGTTTAACTATATACTACTTAAGATTAGTATCAGAGTATGCCTATAAGATTATGCCTAATGTAATAGTAATAAGTAAGTATTCTTAAGAAAGCAAAAGAAAAAAAAATATAGAAAAAATAGTAAATATGTTCAAGCCAAGCCTGAGGCTTTCTTCAAAAGTGTGGGAACGCTCAGTTCTCTCGATTCTCAGCCCTACAAGACTTTTCTTTAAATATTTTCAAAAAAGATACTCATATACTATACTATACTACATACTATAGGGTAGTATATGTATATGATAATAATAATAAAATAAATAGCTAACTAGTTATATGAGACTACTTGTATACTCCTGCCTGACTGATACTTGTACCAACCCCAGAAGTATTGCCTTAAACATTAAGATTAAGTATTCAAGCACGTGCTATTCAAGTCAGTGTTGAAGAAAAAAAAATCCTTACTGAACCCTTATTATATACTTATTACCTATCTATCTATCTCTCTGTATATGGTCTAAATACACACAAGTACATACATAGTACTAAAACTCCATAATATCATGACCTTATTGAAATACCCTAATAAATGCTCTTAAAAGTAACAAATAACAACATTTTGACAAGTTTTTTTCAAGTAAATTTTGAGCTTTATTTTAAAAGACAAAGGCACTTTTTTAACACATAATTTCACATTTTTTGATTGTTTTATAAATCTGATTTTTTAAGAATTTTTGATTACTAAAATTGACAATTTTTGACTGAGAAATTTGACGATTTTTAACAATTTTCTAATAAAATTTGAAATTTTTAACAAAATTTAGATGATTTGAACTTAAAATATAAGATTTACTTATAGGTATTACAATTTTAGGCTTCAGGTTTATGATTTTGTATTTGAATTTTGGATATTTTAAAAATTCAAGCAAAATTTTAGGAAATTTTGATGGTTTTTACTAAAAAAAATGAGGATTTTTGAACAGATTTAGGTTAGAAAACTAACGATTTTTACTTTAAATTTTAAGAGATACTTATAGATACTTTAGATATTACGATTTAGGGCTTAGGATGTATGATTTAGTACCTGAATTTTGAAATTTTTAGAAAAAATTTAGAGAAATTTTTGAACTTTTTAGTCTAAAAATGAGGTTTTTTGACCAATTTAGGTTAGGAATCTGACGATTTTTTACCTTAAAATTTAAGATTTTGAAACATTTTAGCAAAAATTTCAAGAAAATTTTCTAGCTTAGTTTAAAAATGAAAATTTTGGACAAATTAAGGCCAGAAAATTAACGATTTTTACCTTAAAATTTACGATTTTAAGAAATATTTCTGTTTAAAAGTCTAAAAAAGGGGTTTTTTGACACTTTAGATACTTAAAGGTAAATTGAGATTACTATAATCTATCACATATGAACTAAATTAAACTTATAATAATTATATACATGATAATACGAAGATATTTAAAAGTACATTTAGATTGTATTGATTACAAAAACCTCAAAAAATTGAGATTTTCTTATAAAATCTAAAATAAACTTGAAATAATTGATTTGATTGTTTAAGCACGCGTTTCCCGTTCAAGAAACCCTTAAAAAAGGGATTTAATGAAATCTTAAAATTAAGACTTACGATACGATAAAATTAACGATAAAATATATAAAATGATTTACATATGAGCAAATATAAACTATTCCTAACTATGATATGATACATACAGTAATAAGTATTGAAATTGAATTGAAAGACACTTTAAAGTTGGATTGCCACTGGAGAATACGAGATTTTGGCCAAATTTTGCAGTTTTTGGCCTGAATTTGTGGTTTTTTGGCCAGAATTTGTTGTTTTTTGGCCAATTTTTAAGGTTTTTTGACCAATTTTTGAGGTATTTTGGCCAGTTTTTTTACCAAGGTCTCCACATATTTTCGTTATTTGAGAGGTCGAATGGTTCCTTTTGAGCTGGGCCATTTGAATAGTACTGAGGTCTTGAGTTTGAGATATTTTCGAGTGCAAAAAGTTTATGATGTTGAAGGTAAGTTGGTGAAGAAATTGGTGAGGATGGTGGGGTAAATTGAGTCAGGACATTTAGACCCCGTGTTGAAGGCATTTGGGACAAAGTTGAGGAAGTTGGTGACATTTGAATGGTCATGGGACAGTTGACAGGGGTTGGTTCGATGGACCTGACACAGTTGTCCAGGTGGGCCACTAGTCTCTGGCTTACTTGAGGTTCACAAGTTTGTGGTGGAACTTGAGAAAGAAATTTGCCAACTTCTTGAGCACAATGAGCGAATCCGGATCTGAAACGTTCGCCGGCTGATGACTCGGAAAGTTGGTGGGATCGTCGGAGTTTATGCAAATGTCTCACCTGAAATCGAAAAAATAGGAAAAATTAGTTAAATTACTTAAGCATATTTGCATATTACTAACTAGAAAACAAAAATTGGTCAAAGTATTTATCAGACAGAATTGACCCAAATCTTTTTTGAAAAATTCAAGGCAGATTTCTTGAAAAATTTGTCAAATTGACTTGAAAATGAAAATACCAAAAAATTGTCAAAATTCGTTAAAGCTGTTTTGAAAATCCCGAAAAATCAGTTAAAAGTCCCTTAAAAATGCCAAAAATATTGTGATATAATTGTCCAGATTGCCCCCTTTTTACTATTTAGACCCTTCGAAATTGATTTAAGTTGCCTTAATATGGATATAAGGGGCTTATATGGACAATTCCCTTATCTAAAAAGCTTCATATTTGACTGTAATTGTAGGTAGGTAAGTACTTGATTTGATTTTTTTTAAATTTTGATCATTTATGGAATGGAAAACTTTTATTTGAATTTGTGTTTGGACCAAAATTTTAATAACTTTGTATTTGGCGTTGAATTCTGACATTTATTAAGCAAATTTTTGGATCTTTTGACTTGAGATTTTTGTTATTTATAGAATGAGCTAAGATTGAATTTTTGTCAAAAAATTGAACTTACAGTTAACTCGAGCACATCCGCCTTTTCAAGCCTGGAGACTGACTCGCCCTCAGATTGTAAGGCTCCGACCAAAAGTTCCTTCAACTCATCGAGGCATCGATTGATTCGAGCTAAAAAAAATTCCAAAAATTAGCAAAATTGTACTTTTAAAACCCTTTAAAATCCCTTGTAAACCAAAAAATAGGGGCATTTTGAACATATACATGTCTAGAAACCAATTTAAAGTCAAGTATCTAGATATGTCAAAAGTATCTTGAATCAAAATACCAAAATATTGAATACTATAGGTAATTTTAGCTTTATTAGGGGCTTATAAATTTCCAAAAATTTCTCAAAATTTTTCAAATTACCTCGTCTTTTCCTCTCCAGCATAGGTTTCATCACCTTCCTATATTGATAGGTCCTACTGATTGGTTGCTCTTCATTCGCAGAAATCAAATGTGAGGATGCCATGATCTTCAAAATATTTTAATTGTTCAAACTTAATTAATGATTGTCAGAACGCAAAAAAAAAAACTTGAAAAACTTTGAAACTTTTCCTCTATTCCAAGTGTACAGATCGAGGTTTCAAGAGTGAATGAAACGACTTTTGGCTCATTTCTCAGATAAATAGTAATAAGTCTCTGACTGGGGTAGGTGCACTTGTCTTCAGGTTCTCAAATACTCATATTATATATATCAGTAGTATTAAATACAAAACAAATGAGTAAGTTTAAAAGACGGACAAGTTTTAAGGGCAGTTTTAGCCTAAGGGGAACCGACAGTCGGGAGCTACCAATACAAGATACTTATACGCCTACAAAAAGCCTTTAAAAGCTACCCAAAAATCTATAATGATACCTTAAAGATATATAAAAGTACCTATAGTATTCAGGTAGCTTTCTACTACTTACTTAAGTAGTACCTATGTATATATATGGTAGTAAATGGTCATAAATGTGTAAAGTGCATTCAAAGAAATGTATTTTGTATTTTGTCTTGGGTTTGAGAACTTTGAAAATTTTCTTTCCCACGGATCGAACCTCATTCCTTTACTTTACTACAGATACTACAGATACTACTGGGTGTATTTACTACTACTTGATTACTATTTCAAATTTATTATAGGACCTATTGACTACTAGTACTACTACATATATACTAGACCTAATAACTACTGGTTAGTTTTAGTTGCAGGTGTACACGAGCCCAACACAAGTCAAACAAAAGCTTTTTCAAAATCTTCAAAATCTTGCTCCCACACTATAAGGTCTATAAGATACTCGTATACATAGTAGAAGTAGAAAAAATCGTTGAAATTATTTGAAAAAGATTTAAAGACCCTTTAAATACCTTTGGATTTGGATAATCTAGGCCTATATATATGTGTATTGTGTAGGGTATTGAAAAGGGCCAAGGGTTCCTTTCAATATGACTATGACAATTATGGACAATTATAGTATTTCTTTACAAGGGATTTGTACTATTATATTGGAAAGAGTAGTTACCCCGAATAGAATCGGGATTTGGATTTAGATTGGCAGATTTATCCCGGTAGTTTATTTTACTGTATTTTATACACCTGTACCCTTAAAGGGTACCTTTTAAAATGGTACTTTTCAATGGGCTATACTGCTAGTCTGCCAAATTTTTCAAAAAAAAAATTTGAATTTAGGAGTCTGAATATTTCAACTTTTTAATGATATTTAAAGGATATTTTTAGGTTAGAATGGATTTTCTGGCCTTTATATGAGGTTTACAATGTGACAATTTATGGCTGGACGATTTTTAATGATTTCTTCATACTTCATACTTAATCGATTTAATAAACCATATATGAAGAAATTCAAATACAAATTGAATTTAGATAATTTTATTCCTGTCAAAATGAGCCAAGTACCAAAAAAAAATTCTGATATTTCATTTTGTTATTGTATAAAAATCTCCAAATTGTACTCTAATCTCAAATTTCAATGCCGAAATCCTAGATTTGGTTTAATACAATTGTAAAAGGGCAAAATCCAGGATTTCAAATTAAAAATAGAGAATACCACAAGAGTTTAAACTCTCCTCATTCAAGCTGTAATTTTGGGGTAAGATTTGCGGATTCAAATGTTCAATTTTTGATAGCTCTTTTACTATTAGAAATGCAAAAAATATTTTTTTTGAAAGGATCTATTAGCATTTCATGCCTTACCATGTTAAACACCATATAAGGCCAGAACGCTCTATATAACCCAAAGATATCCTTTGATATGATTTGAATTTGAGATATTTTGTTAATTTTAGCAAAAATTTCGAAAAAATTATCTGGTTTTTAGTCTAAAAATTAGGATTTTTGAACGGATTGACTCGCAGATTTGATAAAAAGTAAAATTTTTAGAGGATTTATGCATTGATACTTGACCACAATTTTTGGCATAAAGGATATCTTGGGCTTTTTGGCCTTTATATGAGGTTTAACAAGCAAAGGCCTGAAGTCTTTTCAAAAAAATTCTCTAAAAAATGTTTAGTAAAAGTTGTTAAATGAGTATAGGTACTTTGTATTCAGTTTGGTCAAACTGCGACTTTTCTGAAATTTCAAGATAATTAATAATTACGAGGGTCATATTTCGTCTCAATTTATGACCAGAAAATATTATTATTATGCATTTAAACAATCTCTGGTTGTTTACCTACAAGTTAACATAGTATACTTGTGACTACTGAAATGTTAAACAGAAGCTACCCAGGTTGAATATTTACTATCATAATAATCGTAATAATTCGACTTACAATTACCTTTAAGAATGGGGGAAAGAAAAAAAAAGCTCAAATTGTGGGTTGTAAATTCTAATGGTAAATTGTACAAGTTGGTAAATTTAAGGGCACTTAACACTGTCGTAAATTAAAATAAATCCAAGTCGAGACTCGATACTTTAAAAAGGAAACCGACAACGATAACACAGGGGTTTAGAAATTTTGAAAAAAATTCTTTAAAAACTATCAATTTGACTCGAAATTTTGCTCAAAATTATAATCTTACCATAATTATCGAACTTTTTAAGTCAATATTGAGTCAAAATATTCTAAAAATTGGCTGAAAATCGGCTAAAATGGATCTAGATTTTCAGGCCTTTGCATGTTAAACCTCATATAAAGGCCAGAAAGTCCATTAGAACCCCAAGATATCCTTTGGCTTGAAATTCAAAAATTTTTGGAATTTTTTTATAGGGAAAATCTAGGCATATATTAGGTATTTCTAACACTCGGCAACAAATATTTTGCTAAAAAATCGAGCACATATCATTATGCACCACAAATATAGTACAACCTATATGTAATACCTAATCGATTTTTTTAACCTAAATTTGAAGAACTTCAAATACATACGGAATTTTGTGTAGATAATTTGTTTTCTGCCAAAATGAGCTACCAAATTTTTATTTATTCTTGTGATTTTTCATTTTGTATCTCTAAATTGCACTCTAATCTCAAATTTCAATTGTCGAAATCCTAGATTTGGTAATACAATCAAAAGGGCAAAAACTAGGATTTCAAATTGAAAATTGAGAATACTGAATATAAAGAATAGGTAGGGTATAAGATCTAGAGACTTTTTAGGTAATTTCCCAAAATTTCTGGTCAAAATTTTGCAATAATTTTATGAATTTTCTTACCCTACTTTATGATACTCAATAAAAACTCGTGGGTTTATTAACTAATATGACATATATGGAATAGTATTCTCAAATAAGTAGTAATTAGATTCAGATTTTTAAAAAAATTCTAAATGGCTTAAATGGCTTAAATGGCTTAATATCGCATTTAAATCGATGAATTTTAAGTTTTAGTAAAACAAAGTTTAATTTGATGATCAATATAGAATACAGAATAATTTAAAAACACTTTCAACCTGAATTAAATTATAAACAATAACAGTACAACTCGTAGAAAGAACTCTCAACACAACTCACATTTGTATTCATTTTATTAACCCTTGTAATCCTCGTAGAAGCAAATGAGAAACTCTCATTTGCCCAAAAATAAGGAATATTCGCTTCAAACTGGAATTCTCCAGGACCTGCCTGAAATCCAACAAT
>JAQIXA010002644.1:0-16928 GCA_034699045.1 Nanhermannia cf. coronata Gr-Ori-00579 | reverse complement strand
AGAAAAAAGAGCTCTATTGTGGTTACACTCTTTTTCCCTTTCTCGTTGGGTCTTATATTAATCTACTGGTCTTGCTACTACAGAATATTAGGCAGGTGTACTATTTTGTATTTAATACTTATGTTATTTTAAGTACTACATTATATACAGATACTTACTATGTATAAGGTTTAAATGTAAGTCCTATACTTACCTTACTGACTTGTCTTGTAAAACAAATAAAAGGTCATTGTTCCATGTCGAAATTCTAAATTCGTTTTTTCTTATCAAATATTTAGCTTGAAAAGTCTGCTTCTGCTGGTCAACTTTTATTTCCAAAATTATCATTATTAATTTTATCGATCTATAATTTTTATTACCTATACATAAGTAGGTAGGGTAGGTACTTTTTAATACTGAACAAATAGTCATTAAGTAAATACATAGGTTCCTACAGTTATATTATACCTTAGGTATCTGTATTTACAAAATCGATAAACAGAATAAAGTCTATGTATATCTTATCTACTATTGCATTAGTGTAATTAGAATCAGGGCCATTTAGATATTAATATACAGATTTTTATGGTTCTAGGCTTGGTAATCATAATCATTCATGAGGAAATCTGTCGATTTATTGACCATTTCCAGCAAAATTTAATACCTCGATATTCATCAAAATCAAAAGAATCATAAGTTTTCCAAAAAATTTCATTTTGATTTGAGCTTGACTCAAAGACTTAATAAAATTGCAAAATTTTTAAGTGTTTTAATTAGATAGAAATAGAAAAATGTTCAATGATATTTAAGTAGGTACATATGTATTTACATTTACATACATACCTATCTAGTAGGATATATTATACAGTAGTAGGTATGTAAGTAGTAAACAATAAAAATACGCATGTATGTAAGTAAGTATATGACCAAAATACCCGACTATATTGACTCGTATTATTCATCAAGTTTAATGATCCTACAATTTACGTTGCAAGTACAGTATAAGATATTGGATACGATACATTGCAAAATTTTATTCAAAATGTTTTCCCTTTATTTTTTGCCTAATTTTTCTACGCATTTGAGTCAAATATACGGATAACATCCCTATATACTGGTTTATAAATACTTAAGATTAGATAAGATATCTCTGTCCAGATCCATAATTTCCCAAACTAACTAAATACAAAGTAAGATCTAATACAAAAGTATGTTACATATTCTAATACAAAAATTAAAAAAAGTTACCAAAGTTGAATCTCAGGCGGGTGACCTGGGGTGATGACCATGGACTATCATAAGTATTTTTTAAGTCATATACAGATAAATGTCTTTGCTTTGTAAGGCTAAATCTATGTCTTTGCCTCAAAGACCCTTTGCCTCAAAAAGTGACAAAAATTGACCAAAATATTTATCCACTAACTGTCCTTTCTCGAGTCTGAAAAGCTTTCCTATTAACTTTATTTAACTAAATTTTTGCTCTACAAACGCAAATGATAATTCAAATTGTACAACTATGTATTAGATTACAAAAGTTAGTTTACTATATCCGTATCGGCCTAGAAAGAGAATGATAAAACCGTGGTTGTATTACATTTACCAATATATATGGGGTATATTCTGTATTATTACAAGTTATTGGAAATGGAAATTAATTAATGAATTAATAAAGATAAGAAAAGGATGAAAAAAACCACAAAATTTTTTAAATTTAATGAAATATAATTAAGAACAAGACTAAATAAGAGAATTTAGATTAAGGACAAGACTCTAATTTAATCACATCCTTTCAAAAGTAACTAAAAATATATTAGGTACTACTCTGTATATATACTGCCTTGTTTGTAAATTGTAAATTATATTAGGTACTTTATTTACAAATATACTCGTATTGTATCTGTAAAATTATGGTTTAATTTATGGTTTTTTTGCAAATAAGCGGAACACATTTTTATTTTTCTAACTGATAGTCTCGAGACTTGTTTATTAACATTTAACCTCAAATGTCCCTAAAATAGTATCACAAATATATAAAAATTAGTTCACACAAAAATTAATGGACTTTGAGCCCTAGTATATACAGATATGTATGTACAATTACAATTTAACTCAATATTGATTTAACTACTTATTTATCATAAAAAAATTATGCTTACTAGGCTTTACCTAATATCAGTAAAATATTTAAGTATGTAAAAAACTATTATGTAAAAAACTCAAGAAAAACACAGTCAATATTTCCATAAAAAAAACCGTAAAATCTTTAATAACTAATAACAGAAGTTTCATTTTTCATAAAAATACTTTAATAGGTAGGGTACCTACCTATTGAGAGGCTTTTTTTAATGTCAATATTAACTACTTCTATAGAAGTACAATACTCTTATTACAGATACTTAAGAAATTCTCAAAACTTATATTTGGGATTGTAAACTTAATTAATTACTCTAGGCTGTAAAAAAATTTATTGCTAAAACAGTCATAAGATCCTCCTTGACTATTAATCGTAAATTGTAAGTCATGAAAAAAAGTCGTAAATAAGTACTTTAGTACCTATACAGTAAGGAAATAAATTTTGAGATTGAGCAATTATGCAAAAAAAATGCAAATAAAATATCAGTAGGATACATAAACATAAGCATATAAAAACATGTACAGTAGTATTGTCGTAGACAAAACCTATAAAATAATTACAAACTCGGCTTGATTTTTGTAATTTGATGGATCTGTTTACCATCGTCAAATATCAGTCTTGTACAATACATAGATACATACCTATATATGTATATAATGTATGTATATATTAGGTATAAATAAGTATACCAATTTCAGATTCAAGATTGATGAATCGATGAAGGACAGAAAAAAAAAAGAAAACAAAATGCGCACTTTTAAAAGTTCATCGATATTTTGACTCTTGAGTTAGTTGGGTAATGCCATTAAGAATCAGAGAGATAAATATACATACCTACAAAGTAAGTACATTACTTATATTTTACCATGGTATGGTTTGGTATTTCGGTTCAATATGTTAAGGATACAGATATGCTTTAACTTGAGTAATAAATTCTATTAAAACTTTGTACACTTGAGTTACGTTTATTAGTATAAGTAGAGTGTACGAGTATATGCGAAAAAAAATATTTTTTGGTTTTAGCAAACTTAATTTGGGACATTGAACTTTAAACGAGATTCTATATTTATATTTTTATTTATGTACAGGCATAAACACAAAGTACTACCTACACTATATACACATGTACATAGTACCTACTTAAATACAAAATATTTCAATAGTTCCTTTGAATAACACTCTCATGTAAGTTTTTATGTATTCTGAATTGAGAATTTTTCGTGTATTGATTACATTTATACATATCTGTAGCTTTGCATTTCCCAACCTCATTAATCCTAAGCAAAAATCTAAATATTCATACTACTACGATATTGAGTCTCAAGATTTTGAATCTTGCAAAATTTTGCAAAAAATTCAGTTTAAGATCCTTTAGCTCTTATTATAATAAGAGCCATATCCTTAACAGATTTCTAGTTTTGTAAAAATGACTACAAACAGAGTAACAGACCCTAAAAAGCTAAAAATTATCAAAATTTTGGCCAATTATTCTAACTTGAATTTCAAATTGAATTTATTAAGAATCTAATTTGAATTACTACTAAAATAGCACATTTCTACATTTTTGTACAAAAAATTTCTTAAAATTTGGTTAACTACTGATATGCCTAGTATTTGAAATTGAAATTGAAATCATTAGGCTTGACTTGATTCTGGATTGGCAAAAATCTTTAAATTTTCTCAAATTAGTATTAAAATAATGAATAATAAACTAAATTCAACATGCATAATAATAATAACGATAATCATAGATAAAAATCATATATATTTTAATTTATTAGTAAACATTATGCAAATCTCCATTTGCCAATTATTATCATTAGTTATATCTATGTATTGTTTATTCATTTATTTATTTATTGGTTGCAAAACCAGTTTAGTTCAGTTCTTCTTCACTATCTTTATGCAAACTTTTCCAGCAGGTCCAGGTATACTTATACCTAGTTAAATAGCAGTAATATGTACATTACTTATATGCAAAATAAGAATTGCGTTTATTTTATCAAAACAAATATACCTAGGTTTTTGTATACTATATACCTATGCCTATGCATTTACAAAATTAACTTACTCAAATCCCAAGTAGATATGATTTGAATAATGGATATAGTTTCAAGCAGAACTGATATTTTATAAAATATATGTTTACTTTTAATACCTTACTAAATACATAATATAGATATTATAATGTACCTATCTAATGTAAATAATCTTTTAAACTCAATTGTACAATGTACTTATAGATATTATGTACCTACTTACACATTTATTTATTATAATAATCCAAGTTTTTTGCTTTTTTGCTTCAAGGCATGTATAAACTCAAAACTTCATCTCCCAAACAAATAATTTGTAGGCTGCTCTGTAGTTTTGAAAAGACTTTTTTTGAAAATTTTAAAACTGCGAGAAAATGCAAAAACTTCAAGTCATTCGAGATTCTCAAGTCGCAATTACATTAAGGATCTTATGAATTGTATTAGTTAATCAAAAGTCAAACAATTAACTTCATCTTTAGGCGTAATAAGAGAATCTGAGAGATCAGTTTAATTTTTGAGACTTTTTTAAGAAGAAAATCAGTTGACCTACATGTCCATGTCCAAGTCTAAGTATTTGAATTTGTAAAAATTGTAAAAAATTGTAATAGGACCCTTTTCTCCAATTCTGTCATTTATACTCATACATACATATAGGTATAATCACAATCACTAATCCACTTAATATATTTTATTTACTTTCAAAATCCTACATTGCCATTACATATTATTACTACTGTATTACTGCTAATGTATTTTGCATTTATTTTCAAATTCTTGACTTGCCTTTTTACCTACTTATGTATGTATCATATTGTAATTTTGTAATGTACTACTATATAGTGGCAAAACAAACTTTTTCGACCATAAGCCAAGCCAAGGTCTTTCCATTTTAATTTTAATAATGATTATTGCGTTCAACTTATCTACTTGAGCTTACTTTATGAAATTCTCTCTAGTCCTGTACTATACCTATTATCTAGTACTAGCACTAGCACTACAGTGCTACTGCTTACTAGTAAGGTACTAGTCGTAATACCTACTTGAAAATAATGAATAATAATATGCAATGCAATTGTACTGTAATTGTAATTTTGTATCTGTACTATATATGTACAATACTAGTATGATATACCTCCATCAAAAAAATAAGTTTTTATTTTGCATACAATTACTAGGTATATCGTACAATTTATGGTAATATATGCAGATCTGCATATTGTTGTTGTACTAGTATTATAGGACAAGACACAGATTTGATTTTGAAATTTGAAACCATATTTTGTACACATTATGGATCCTTGCTCGTGGTATTATATAGATAGTACCCACTGATATATTGTAATTTACCTAATCCTAGTAAAAAAATTTTTTTTTTGCTTTTTATCTGTTTGCCTAGTACTTTATTGCACTACATAATACATATATCAGTACATATGTCCCACTGTATACCTTATAGAATATCGGTTCTACTAGATAGGATTTGAAAAGCTCTTTTTTTTTTTTTTTTTTTACTTTTTGAGCTTCATATCAGTACTCAGCATTTGCATCAGACACGTACAATTTTTTTCCTGAGGTCTTTGTACTCTGTATCTGTATGTTGCAAACCATAAGCTTGAAGTTTTCAGCTTGTTGAGTTCAATTTGAGTTTTTTGAGAAGAGAAGATCCGTTTATCATTTATACCCATTACATACATAGTACTTGTACTGGTACTTAGTATCTACCTTTATATTCATATCTTAATAGACCTACAAGTACAAGTATTAAAAGTACAAGTATACCTTAATATCCAACTTACTTAGGGTACATACTACAGATATAAGTAGAAATACCTCTATTATTATGGTTCTTTACTAGGTTCTATTATCGAGCATCTTATTATTTACCTTCTCAAACTCAAACTCAAAAGTTTCTCAATCATAATAATATTTCTTAAGTTTTTGTACAGACAATCTGTAGAGACACATATGTAGGTACTAATACTAATATGAGTCTATTTTATCATATCATCATGTGCACTTATTCAGTACATTTATCCTTAGTTTAGTAAGGTACATTTACAATAATGGGTATAGAAGATACTGATATAATATGGATGGTTATGGATGGTAAAGATTAGTTTATTTTATTTTATTTTATTTTTTTACTACTATTTTCAAAACCAAAGACCAAAAGCCTTCGAGCTTTAAAGCTTTGAGATTTGGTTTGGTTGACTACGCAGCACATTTTATTTTATTTTATTTTACTATTTTACTTTACAACTACTTAAAGGTATATATTATGTACTTGTGTATAAAGACTTGGCTTATGGGCAATTTGGCTTTGCCTATTTGAAAATACTTAAATTACGAAGTACTTAATGGTCAAGTTTGCTATTTGAGTTCGAATTCGAATTGCATTTGCAGAATGTGTTTTTTAGAAGGGTAAAACCGAGATCGAGAGTTTAATAGTTAATAGTGTTGTTGAGTTCTCCACATGTATGCACATCTAATTTATATCGTTCTACGACCTATGCCAGAACTAAAGCTCCCTATAAAGTACTAATTTTGACCATGAAATTGCTAAGAATTCTTAAAATCAAGCATTTAAGTACCTATACAGGAAAAATAAGTATGCCTGTATTCATTTTCCTAGTTTAGGTTTAAGAAATGCCTTTACTAGACTAGATTGCAAGTTTTTTGAAATTTTTTGCAAAATTTTCCAGAAATTTGACTTTATTTTTGCATTTACTTAATGAGATGTTTTTCCAGGGAATTCTCCAGGGCTTATTCTCGAGTATTTTCTGGGTATTTGAAACTTGAAGCTCTCATTTCTTTAAGATCTTTTATATTCTGTAGAACCAGACGCGGTTTCAGTTATATATTATGTACGTACCTAAATACAAATTAGTTACATTATATGAAATACCTGGAATAAAGTTAGTTTTTGAAACTTTTGCAACTCTTTGTAGTTTATTCAGGTATAGAATCAAGATTTCTTTAATGAAAAGACTTTCTAGAGAAATTTTACCCTTTCTTCTTCTGACTCTGGATAAAGTTGAAGGTATTTTCTGGACATTTGAAATTTCGGTATAAAATTAAAAATTATTCTTGCTGTTCATTTCATTTCATTTCACTTTACCCAAAAAATCTCTAAAATCCCCAAGTTCATTCTACTTCTTCGGAATTCGGAGTTTCCAAATTTCGAAGTTTCGGATTTCAAACTCGAGCTTTGAATTTGAAGAGTCGAAAAAGTCCCGAATTTGTCCGGAAACGGAAAATGCGCAGAAATGCCATATAACCTACATGAATATATATAGAGATCAGCAATATGAATATGACTTGATAGTACTTTAGCTGAAACAGTACCTACCTAGGTATATGTACATGCCCTATAATGTAGCACATATACTACAATGTATAAAATGCAATGTTCCAAGTTACTATGTAGTACACAATGTTTATATATATATAGGATGCACAACCAGGGGTTTTTGTGAACGACGTAGGAGTTTTAGTCAAAACCTAAACTCATGTATGTACATATTTAGGTAATACCATGGTAGATATATAATATACATACATAGAATTTGAGGTGGATGGTGGTGGTGGTAGTAAAGAAAAATATTCTCAAAACCTATATTACTTCATACATAACATAATATATTATACATACCCTACATACAAGCGTTATACATAGAAAATACAAAGTAATCTTGTATTTCTATGATAGGCGTAGATCAGCAGCTGACTGAAGAACGACACAACTTGAAGAAAATGAAGAATAATAATAATAAAAAGAAACCAAGTTCTTCTACTACAGATACAGATAGTTGTGAAGCAGCATTAGGCCAAGAACACTACTTCAAAATCAAACAAAACAACACTGGGTTAGAATTGTATTTAAAGTCAAAGTTAAAATCTTAGACACTTATTAGTAAAGACAGAACAGAGCCAAGTACTACAGTATTACCTTTATACCATACAAGTTGTTATAAAGAGGTAAGGTAAAGTAACACGGCCAAGTTTAAGTTGACTTTTTATTTCAAATCTCTCAACATTCAACATACCTACACATTAGGTATATTGCATCGAGAAGATCCTAAATCCTAGTACATAAGAGTACATACCTATTACATCCTTCATATATGCAACTTTATATTAGTACATACTTGTATAAAGGTACTTTTTAAAAAAAACTATGGTATGGTTACCATTAACCACACTCTGTATATATAAGTATCTAATACCCTAATACCTAGTGCCTAATAGTACTAGTTTAGTTAGATATACATTTGTTATTAAAAGAGAAATATCGTCAGTTTTTTCTGATCCTTGTACTTGTACTGGTGAAGCTAGGCAAGAACACAAAGAACATTACATACTCTAAAAATCTGTAAAGTGTTACCTTTGTGGATATATCAGTATATTATGTAGGTACCTACCTCTGTATAAAGGCACATGCTGTTTCCATTTCCATACACATATACTTAGGTGTATACTTCTACAAAATATTTTTGAGTTCATATTCATCCACAAAATCTAAATCTAAATTAGTATATTACTACAAGTACTCCTATGTAGTACTATGAACACCACCACTATTTAACCAAAACCATCGAATAAGTACAAGAAATTTTTATTGATTATTTTGATCATCAGCAGAGGAAAGTGTTTTTTAAAAACTATGTAATGTACTTTTATGTGTAAGTACTAGTGATAGTGATGTTGGTAATATTGATAGAAGTATAAAAATAAGTGTACTACTATCATGTAAGGTGTTGGACATGATACTTGAGCGGTCCATGTCCATGTCCATGTCCATGTCATAATAATGGTCTTGTTTCAAGATAAATTTTTGATTTCAAGAATTCTGACTGACTTCTTTATCTTTATCCATGGACTTTAAAATTCATAAACTGTATCTCAAAATAAACCCTTTATACCAGTGCAGTGACCATTGACCATTATATAAAGTTGTCATTTTTTAAAGAGGAAGTTGATCAGTGTCAATTAAAAAACCATCTGTCCTGTCCTGTCATTCAGTCTATAAGTCCATAAGCCCAAAGTCCAGTGATAGTATACCTTACAAAAATTTGTAAAGTATCTTATGATGTAATTTTTATCTGGGGATTTGAAAGACCAAAACCAGAACCAAGAGACTCTTTTATTAATGGCTTTTAATGGTTTTTAATGGTTATCGGTCAAAGACTTGTAATTGCTGAATTTCAACAATTTCATAAAAAAAATTAAGAAAGCCAATCCAAAAACATCATAAAGTCAAGCAAAAAAGTAAACAAAGGGCTTGCACTTGCGACTTGCATTGTATTTTGCAAACCTAATTCGCTACTAAAAAGTGCAATTATTCAATTTCCCCAAAAAAAGACTTTCCAAAAATTGCCAATTGCTCTAAAAACTGCCTTTTGTCATTGTCATTGTCTCAAAAGTGACCAAGTGACCTGTCACCAAAAAAGTGACACTTGTCCAGTGGTCCAGATCGTCAAGAACAAGGGGAACAAGAGACTTGAAACCAAGTAAGTAATATGAACTTGAAATTAATTGAAATACATTGTTTCTATTACAGAATTTTAGAATCTTAGAATTTCTAATGGTTATCTATCCATCAGTTTAAAGTTAATGTTAATGATAGTTAGATTTAGATATATGCATGTAAAAATAGATTTAGTATATTATGTAGTTTCTTTACTAGCTATTGTTCTCAAGTTGAAGTTGAAGTTGAAGAACAATTTTTATGATGCAAAATAAGCTATTTTTAAATGTTCTTAACCCTATAACCCCCTATTCTTTTCTTGGCACTTCTTATCTAATAAATAATACTCCTGACTTACAGTATATTTTGTGGCTAAAAATGACTAATTTATTAATAGCTCTCCATATGATCTACATACTGTATTCTGTATAATGTATAACCAGGGAGCTCAGGTAACTTGCCTAACTACATTATGTATGATTCAATTAGATAATAGATACTTTACTAATTTACTTCATCTTTATATGTATTATATGCTTAGGAAATAGTTCATTATCATTATCATTAGATTACGAGTAGGTATGTAAAATTAGTTTACTATAATTGCATTAAAATTAAATCCATATAATGAAAAGTCTATTATCTATTATGTAGGCTGTAGCAAGGCATAGTAAGTAAATTATAATAATAATGTTGCAAAGTAATACTTTACTTCCTCTTATAAAAAAGTCCTTTGTTTTTTAACATGCATTAGCTAGGTATACTTGACTTGGCGATTGTGAATTTGTGATGAACTTTGGGTGATTTAAGAAAATATTTCTCACGCCTCCATTTTATATCACTTTTCTAGTTAAATTATATGTATGAACTATAGACTAAATAGTCAAGTACTAACAGTATACTAATTAATTGACTCATGAGAAGTTCATCAATCTCTCTACTCTAGATTCTAATTCTAAAGATTTTGCTTTGTTCTTCTTATCGCTAGCCATTGTATTGAGTCCGAGTATTTATTAATTTTAAATATTTAGGGAATCTATATATTAAGCATAAAGGTAGCGATAATTTTTTCATCAAATGAACATAATCATCCATATTGATCACCACTAAAATGTCTAATGCTAATGCTGAGCTCTACCATAGCTAGCACCTTAAGATCAAAAGCTACCTTTGTCCATCCATTTCATTTTTATTGTCCATTTCCATTACTTTATATTAGATTAGATTAGATTAGGCTAAATTATACTAAGGACTTTCATTGGTATAACTTTATATATATTTATGCAAGTTAGTTAAAAAAAAGTAGTCAAGATAGACCACACGTTATAAAACTATACTTATAGCTCGAGGCTGAGGATTTGAATCTAGCTCTGATTGTTGATGTGATGTTGTGGAGGATTCGATTTTCAAAAAAATACCTAATCACAAAGTATCACATTATACATACTATCAGTATATTACATTATAATATATAGAATTTCTGCCATATGTGAAAATAATCCTATTACTATTACATTTAACTTTACACTAACTATATACATATCATATCACTCACTGATGCTGATACTAATACTACTGTAACGTTCATACATAGGGTACTTACTTACATTATATTATTATTATTATTATACTTTTAGGTACATTTAATTTAACATAACATGCATACATACATACAGACTACAACAATGTACCTAGGTATACTATATTTATATTCTCATGTTATGTTGAATGTTGGTGTTTTGAGTTTTGGTTTGGTTTTTGGTATTATTTTTTATATAAGGTAGGCATAGGCATAGGCCTACTACACAGGACACAGAATAATAGGGTAGGGTACAGAAAAGAAAAAAATAAAAATAAAGTTTCTCTACTCAGCTGATCTACGCATTAACACTAACAGCGATCCTTCTGATATTGATATTATGTATACATTTTACTAAAGTAAAATCTAGTTTTTGGGTCATATTATTATATTATTATATAAAGTACCTAATACCTACATAATACCATAGGTTCAAAGCCTTTAAAAATATCACCATTTTTATCAACATCCATAATAATTTATCTCTATCTTGACAATTACTACACTAATTACAAATTACAAACCTACTAATATTTAATGGTTATAATAATGTATGGTATGTTTACCATCATTATCATATCAGTCGAGTTTTGTTTAGTCTACTTTTATCATCATCAGCAGTATCATCCTTAAAATTGTCAACAAAACAATTATTTACATGGGTAGCTTGTGGATTAACTTTTAACCCAGTTTCAGTTTTGAAATTTGACATTAGGTATAGGTTAGAGAACAGTGCAGTGTAAGCAGTATGGGACAGTTCAATTTTACTGTTTTAAATTTTTTAACGTTCAGGTTCAGATACATAATTTAATACCATTTTAAATAAGATGTTATGTTAATTGTGTATAAAAAATGATAAATGGTTTTTAGATAGTTCAAGTTAATTTTTTTTTATTTATTGGCGTTCTAATATTAATATTAATTGGCAATTGAATGGCGTTTTCTCGTCTTCTGCTCCTGGTACTGTGTAGTAGTTTCTGTGAGATTGCACACAGGTACAGGTAATTAATTATATTTTTATTACACAATATAATATATCCATGGATTAACCATCTCGCATTTTTGTCTAAAATTGTCATTATTATTTTGTCATATACGAATTTTAGAAAAAGCTAGGCCATGTACGTACAATAATGTAATTATGAATGACTGTCAAGTCAATACGCAAATTGCTATTCATCAATTGGTGCCATTCATTGATTCTCATGCTCGTGGATAAATATAAATTATTTAGATCATTTTTAAATTTAAATTTTAAATGGTAGTACATAGCAAGTATCCTGATCCTGATCCTAATTGATAAAATTCAATTTGAATTTATTGATGATTTGGCAGGGTTATATTAATTTCTATTTTGAGAATATTTTTACTCAGAGTAGAGCTCGATCAAGGGTCAAGTATAATAAAAAAATAAGGGATTTTTTGAAAATCATCGATATTCCTTCGTCCCTGTCCACTCACTGTTCTCAGCTTCAGCCCCTAGTTCCTTAGCAGTGATGGTCATGTTATGTTATGCCAGTAAAGATGTTCATTAATAATGCTAAATTTAACTACTATTACTATGAACTATTTTAATTCGGCTGCTAAAACCTAAATATGGGTGATCTTTAAAAGTTTGAAATTATAACCTTATTCTTATTTACTTTTATACTCTACCGTTTGTTTACATTGGTAACTTAATTTCCTTTCTCTCAAATCTAATTAGAAAATTCTCATTTAATTTCAGTTTTTACTGAAAAGACTTGACTTGAACTTAAATTTTATAGCTTAACAGTACTAATGTTAAGAGTAAGTAGGGTTGGTATAGTATTAGGTAAAGTTAATTTTTCGTAATAGCATCATAAAAATAGAAATCTTTTCAATTATATTATATTATCCTTCAATCATAGCTTCTTATCCTGATCTAATAATAATAATAATGATGATGTATAAAATTATTATGATGATAAATGATAATTTATAATCTATAAAAGTCAAGTTCAAAATTGCATTTTTAATTCCAGTGAAATGAACTACTCTAGTCAATTTTGAATATATACTACATACTATAGGTTACTGCATTCGATTCTGTTTTTTGCTATTAGTTTTAAATTTACCTACCTGATATTCAATATTGTCTTTTTGAGCCTATAGCTTCGCTTGTATTGTATGATATTTTATTATTTATCAATTTAAAACACTATAAAAAGGGTTTATTTAGATTAGACTCATAGTTAGACTATGAGAGGAAAAACAATCGATTTGCGTTTTTAAATAATTAAATAGTCGAGTTTTCTATTAAAAAATGTATGCCTGGCCTGTTGTCTAATAGCAATTTTTTGATTCAAAGTCAAATTCAAATGCAAGTCCTACCACACCACCACCATACTTCACTTACTTAATTTTTAATACCACACTGGCAGTTAAGTTAGTTATCGTAAAATCATTATGTTATAAGTATTTACTTACTTGCTCTTTCTTTGTTGACAACCTATGCATACATAGCCACTGGGCCACTAGACACATAATTATATAGGTTAGGTAGATATTTTTTCTTTTATTTTATTTTATGAACCTAAATTTTATAACAAACATAAGATATAAAAAGTAAGCCCTAGACCTATACTCTGGACTATATAAATTAAATAAATTGATTATATACAATATTAAGTTAGGTAAGAGGTAAGACAGTAAGAGGTTAACTAGGTAAAGAACTTAAAGTAAAAAGTATTCGCAGAATTATTATTTTTTATATTAATTATCAATACCATTATTATTATTATTACTAAAGGGTTAGGTACCTAACTTTTTTGTTTAGTTTGAAGTTTGAATGATAGATCTCAAAATCAAAATGTATAGATTGTAGATTAATGTTTTATATAGGTAGTATAGGAAATTAATTGTGTAGATTTCTTTGATATTGATCATTCTATGTCTAGGTACATTATCTAAGTTTTCAAGTTTAAGTTCATATTGACTAGACAAAACAATTAATGAGTATTTCTTTGTTTCTTGTTATTTTTGCAATTTATGTGCTATAGCTATACTACAGATAGATGATTAGAATGCAAGTTGAAAAGGATATGAAATACCTTGAGATTTTAGTAATACCTTAGACGATCCTTAATATACCAGCTTACTAACTACCTATTTTGTATTTTTATTTTGTTTTGCTTTTTGTAAAGTAAAGATTTTCAAAAATATTTATCTTTAGAGATGATATACTTAAACATGTGCACATTGTACATGTAAGCAATAGTAGGTACCTATACTTAAGATCATTATTTTTTTTATTATTGTTTATAATTTATTTCTATTTTTGTTTTGTATTTGTACTAGACTACAAGTACTATTATACAGAATAATTCTTATTATTATATTATGATTTTGCAATTTGCAATTTTTAAAATCTTATCCTGATACTGATGAGAGCCTGAGTTTTTTGTTTATAAATAATCCTTCGCTTTTATTGCTGCTACTGCAAAATACAATTTAGAACTTACAATTAGGTCAGCAGTATACTAACTTTATACTAGTAGATATGTATGATATGATAGATACCTATTTAATTTCATAAAAAATGCGGTAGTAGTGGATGGATAGAACATGGGATTGACCAAGCCTCTGGACAAAAATTTTCCAACTTTTCGACTTTGACTTTGACTTGAATTAAATTAGTTTAGTTTTTAAAATTTTTGGGTTGGGTGCCAAATGTAAATTGCATTGCAAAGTAAAGTAAAGTAAAGGCTTTAATATAATAGGGTATAATATTACTCAATACCCTACACAATTTTTTGTTAAACTTTTATAAAATCTGTAATTTGTAAATATCTAATATTATTCATATAACGAGAATTATTCAAGGTTACATTTATAAGAAGTTTTAAGCAACATATAATTTTACCATTAGCTTTTTAGTTTTAAGCTAGGGTTGCTAGTACTAGCTAGCAGCTTATAAAGTAGGTAGACAGTCTACCGTAGACTAGGACTAGTTTAGATTTAGATGGTATAATTACAATATTAATGTAAATGGGCGAATGGAGAATACTTTAACGCTTATAATCTACCTACCTAGCTATCTTGAATCGAATGAAAATAAATGCTTCCAAGTATTTTTTTTAACTATTTTATCATCAGCGAAAATGCTTGCACAAAGCTATAAAAAGTCGAAAGTAATCGATGCCAAAGAATATTTTTTTTTAGAAATTCTCTTTTTTTATGTAAATAGGTGCCTAATTGTCAAGCATGAAAAAGCTGAGACACAGCTGACGATAGGTATCTGTAATCTGTAGTTAGTTCTGTAGTATAACATTTTAAAAATAAGGTGTGTATTAAGTAATGTAGGTACATATTGGATATTTATAATTTATAGCATTTTATTTTATTTCGCATTCCTGACAAAATACTTAAAATTAGTTTTTTTATTTCTTCTATTTTATAGGTAGTTATTTGAAGCTGTAATTTTATGGTCAATTCAATTTTAGCAATCATTTCATTTTATAGAACTTTTAACTTTTGGTTTGCTTGTTGGTATGTTAGTAGGTAGTCAGTCGTAGTCTAATAAGTCATTAGTTGTTTTGTTGGTTACGTTTGATAGGTATCTAATTATTATTTATTTTTTGTTCCTCTCAAGGCAAACTTTTCTTGAGCTTAATTTTCTTATTAGTCTAGTCTATCAGGAGATAAGTATCTATAAATAATACTAGAAAAACATGATTTTTCTTTGGTTAATCCAAGTCCTAAGTATATGGTACTAAAATATACCTAGTATTTCGCAAAAAAATAATAATATTAGAGTGAATTATGTGCTAAGATGTACTTTATAATTTAGAACTTTAGTAAAATGAATTACCCAATTTTATTGTGATATCATGTTCACTAAACATTTTATTTTATTTTAATGTATAGAAAGAGTTGCTGCAGCTTTGGATCTTAAGAAAATAAGTGAGCAGCTTCATCCTTCTTCACAAATCTCAAGATTTCTCTCAATTCCCACCATTGTGAAAGAAAGAGGAACTGTATGTTTCCTCTTTCTATTCGCCTAAGGACAATTTATACAATTCTCGACAAACCACTGGCTTAGACCAGTGATTTCACAAGGTACTTTACTAAATTACTTATATTTACTTATAATATATGTTTAGAACATTATAATTATAATATAATATTTATGTAAAACATTACATTAGCATTTAGTCCATAGATTAAAATAATGAATTGAAAATTAAGTTTGGAAAATTAATAGTATTACAAATTACAAATGCATTTAATTAATGGAAAATTTAAAAATTTCTATTCAGAAATCTGGCTGCCGTAGGACTTCGACACCCTTCAACGGGTGAGACCTACACGAACAATGGGGCGATGGTTAAAACCTTTCAAGCATATTTATCCAATTGCCATCGATTTTATTCCTGTGTCCACTGCAGAGCTCATCTAGCCAACCATGATGAGCTCATCTCTAAGGTATGGTATTTTAAGTACAAATTTTGATTTTTTAAAATGTTTACTTTGTCTTTTAGACTATATATTGATAAATCACAATCATTAACAAACACTTGTCATGTTTTTAGTTTACTTAAGTAAAAAGCAATTTTAATCTGTAGGTAGCTTAATTAATTGCTGAAAGTCAATCTCTAGGTCAAGGTGGATATCAATCCTAAGCTCATAATGACTGCATGAGTCATGAAAGTTAACTAATTTTTCATAAAAAGCAAAATATGATCTCACAAAATTTCTTTTTTGTTAAAAAAT
>JAQIXA010002643.1:0-16930 GCA_034699045.1 Nanhermannia cf. coronata Gr-Ori-00579 | reverse complement strand
AAACTTTATCTTTATAAAACTACATTCTAGATTCTAGACAGTTCTAGGCATAAAATATAAATATAATAACTATATAGGTTTAATAAATTAAGTACTCCTTAAATTATAAAGTATAAAAAGTTCTTGCTTCTAAATTCTATAAATTCTCAAGTACGATACAAAATCAAAAACCCTAACACCCCGTCACTCCACTAATTAAACTTTGGTAACAAAAAATTGATATAAATTAGATAATTATAATTATAATATAAAAGGTCATCGAAGCTTAAATATAAGGGATATTTAGTTCATCTCTGAAAAGTCTAATTTCCACCTCAATTTTACTCAATTAATTGTAAACAATAAATAGAGACCAAAATCTGAGTTTTCAGATCTTAAGAGCTTATATAAATGAACATTGGCCCTTATGATTAGCACAAAATTATTAGAGTAATAAAACAAATAAAGACAAAATAAACGCTTTTTAGGTATCAACACTTTTACCAAGTAAAAATAAACAAAATTTAAACAGTAAGTAGTAGGTAATAAATAATAAGTCTATGAAATTAGCTTAAGTAATTAATTTGTACATTTTTTTTATGTAAATTCTACTCTTTTTTGCGTTCAAAACAAGAGCTACCGTCTGTCTCTATTATAAATTGTGATCTTGACTCTTTTTTCCTAATAGATTGTAAAAACGATTTGTACTAAATTGCTAGTTATTTATCGAGATAAGTTTAATAACATGTTTTTAAGGAGAGAATTCGAACGAGCATATAGAGCTGCAAAATTTTCTAGTTGATATAGTTGTAGAATATTTTAAATGAAAGACTTTTTTCCTCCTTTTTAAAACTGTCCTCTAAAAGCGAGACAAGAAGCCAATACAAAGAATATCGATGAAAATATTGGGACTAATATTCCAGTTCCAAGAGTCGTGCCTGCAATAATAAAAGTAAAACATAATTTTGAAATTATTGATGGTAAATTCACTTGCTTCAGCTCTGAATAATCTCAAAGCAAGTATAGAGTATAGGAATTTATGAAATTGAAAATTTCAGTCAGACTTCAAAACTAATTGACTGAATAGACCTTACACTTAATTTACTTTACAAAATTTAAGAATCATACCAAATAATCCAACACCAAAAAACGATCCTAAACGTGCGGCTGAACAAAACAATCCTAGGGTAACACCACTGGCGATTGATGGATATTTATCTGTAATCGTGAGAAGAATACTCCAAATACAGGCAAGTAGGACATTAATAATGCTATGGCCGATCATTGCCCAAATTGATGTAGTTTTCCAAATAGTGAGAAATATTGAAATAAGTGAGCTGTTTCCCCAAAAAAATAAAATAAATATATTTATAGATAAATATCTTATTTAAAATTTTAACTATTAGTAATGTAATAATCATTCGATAGGTACCTTAATAGTAATAGGATTGCAGTTAATTTTGCTCTCGATACAAAAGATATTAATATAATTGCTAATATCGATCCACCAAATATTCCAATAACAGGAATTCCACTATCCACTATATCGTTTTCTAAATCTGAAGAAAAATCTGAAGAAAAAAGCATAATATATTATACTAAATTGTTCAGATATTATACAATTTTTTTTATTATTATACCTGGTATTTGATGACAACTGTAAATAATAAGAAAGAGTAAAGTAATTAAAGTTTAAGTTCTTCATTTCGGAGTAAAATTTTACCTTGGGTCTAATCCTGAGTATGTAATATTTTCCATATTACAGTTTTTAAAATTTGATCTTCCAAGATCTAAACGGCAAAGAAAAAATCGAAAATCAGCCAATTATTATAAATAATAATATTTATATGACATACCTGAGTCGACAAAATAACAATCGGTTAAAATTGAGTCTTTAAATAATACGTACGACGTCTTAACATTCGAAAAGTTCACATGCTTGAAAGTACTATTTTCAAACTTGACGTGATTTAACATCTAAAATATAGAAAAATATATTGTACATTTTTGAAAGACTGAGCAAACATTTAAAAATTATCCTTACAATATCTTGAAATGAAATAGTCTCAAAGGTACATTCACGATATCTTTTGTTGATAATATTATTTGTAATATTTAATGAGAAATAGATTTCATTTTTGAATTCTTTTGCATCCTTGTCCAATGTCCAATCTCGCATATTTGATTGAATTGAAATTATCCATGATGAAAGTGCCCCCTGTCTAAAATTTAAAAAATATTACATATTAGGTATATTATTATGAAAAAGTTTAGGTTTTGCTGATTTTGCAAAAAATTTCTAGTCTTTTCAATTAATTTAGCTCAGAAAAATGCAGTTTTAACCTAAGTAAATTAATTAGCACTTGAGTTTTCAGAGTAAATCAAATTGAAAAGACAATGTTAAGGCAGCTTAATCTTACCCTAATGAAGCCATGAAAAAGACGAGGATTAATGTAATACTTAAAGCACTTCTCTTTCCCTTCCATAATAAAAGAAATGATGACCACAGCTAAAAAATAATTTTGTACATGAATAAACTTATTGATAAATTTGAATTATAGGTAAGCAACATTTTATATTTATATATACCGAAACAATATATTTGATCAAATCACCCATTGGTGATCTCGGATGATTGTTACTCGAATAAATTGGAGGAACGTCTAATTCTGAAAATCGAAAAACAGCCTCTGATCCTTTATTCATTTTATGAATTTTCTAAACAGATAAAAAGTAAAAATAAAATTAGCTCAAAGTAAAAAGGATAAATATGATGTATAGTATCAACTTACTTGATAAGATTCTAATGATTCAGCATCTCTACCATTCAACATAAGATTTAATGGAGCTTCGGGAACAAAAATAATTAGAAGTAGAGCTAAACCAGAAGGTGTCCATGATGCAAGTAAAAGTCTATGAAATGATAAAGAAAAGTAAGTATTAGGTAAATTATAATTTTAAAAAATCTTATTTAATGACCTCCTCCAAGCACTGAAGTGTTCCTTCAGTTCCTCGCTCATGTGAAATCCTAAATAAATAGAAATAAATATTATCAACCTTTTTAATTTCAAATTCAAAAGTGTTAACTTACCCGTAGATGGTAAAATTAACCAAGCTACTAATATGACATACGCGCCTATTAAAAATTCAAGTCTTTTTTTAATATCTAATTGTAAATAAATAATTAGAATAATCACCTCCAAGGGGCCAAAACAAAAATAGACATGTTGTTGCAAATTTTTTCCTATTTTCTTTGATAAATTCGCCAAAATAACTAATAGCATTTGGCATTGCTCCGCCCAAACTATATAAAATAATAATTTCATTACATCACTTTCACATTATTAGAATTTATCTAATTCCAGCATACCCAATTCCAGCAAAAATTCTTGCAGTTAAAAAAGTTCCTTCGGTTGGCTAAATATAAAATTAGCATTATAATATACATATTATGTAAACTTAACTATTAACTATTACCATTATAACGGAGCTTAAACTGAAAATTGATGAGAATCCTAATGAGTAGAGTAGAGTTCTAGATCTTCCTATTTTATCACCAACTAAGCCCCAAAAGATCGATCCAAAGGACATACCAATAAGTGAGGCTCCAACTAAAATAATAAAAAAGCTCTTTGAAACTTAAATGCTAAATATTATTAAAAATGTAATGTCAAATTGATAATGTCATAGTCATAATTCATAGTATAATGTAGTGTACTCAATTTATTATGTAAAATGTCAAAGATCACAAGTAAACGGAACTCAGGGATTTAGAAAATTCAGCGTATGTTTTTAAGTTTAAAGTGGAAATGTCAAATTGATCTGATCGTAAAAGAAGTAGGTAACCCTTTTAAAAATACTGAATATATGCTCTAAACTCTACATATTATGGCTTTTAGAGTTCAGTAAATGTAAACCAATTTTATATTCATCTGTTGACTATAAATGCTATTTCTGCATTTAATACCATTAAAGTAAGAATATTGAAAAAATTAATTTCAATATTTGATTTTGAGCGAAATGGAATTAATTTTGTAGGGTAAGGTTCTACAAAAACAGTGTCAATAAAATATTATGAACTTGAACTGGATATTTAAAAAAAAAATATTCCGTCCATTACGAAACGAACGAATAATTATTATCTGAATTTTCAATTTAGGTAATGTTAACATTAGAATTAAGTTATTCTACAAACACAAATTTATATTTCAAGGTCCTTTTTAAACAAATAAAATATAATTTCAAAAACCATTTCCAATATTCTAATTCTGTTATGTTGTAAATTGCTTGTGATGTACTAGTGATGTAAATAAATAAAAAGAATAATGATAATTGTAGATCTAGTATGAAACAAGAGTAGGAGTAGGCAGAGGTAAATACTATTATATTAATAGTGGTTATTAGTCGGTATTTAAATTACTATTCTCCTTACCTATCCAGGATTTTTGGGTTTCATCTACGCAGAATTCTGCAGAATATAAATAATAAAAATGTAATTTCATATTTTTCCGAATTCAAAATAGTTATGTTACATTAAATTTACAATAGTTAGTTAAGTACTACAGCTGAACTTACCAAATTGAGAACTTTTTGTCGACATAATTAAAGCTAATAATTCGCTCAAGTCAGCTGAAAGTGCAAGTCCAGCAATAATAAATAGAATGAATTGCATTTTTCCAGCATGTCCAGTCTGAAAATTAAAATAAAGTTCATTTCAATTAATGAATTAATGAATAGGTACAGCCTACAGCAGACTGTACAGCATAAAGAAACCCAAATTTAAAAAATCCTTGTATAGATTTTCAAAAAATAATTACTTTGTAATGCAAATTAGGTAGGTAGGTAAGTTAAAGTTAAAAATAATGTACAGAGTTGAAGTTGAAACAAAAGCTAATTGAATCTTTAATTTAAAAAATCTTGTGTATTAAACACAAACAAAATATTAATAGAACTGGGCATTTTGCCGAATATTCTAAGCTTTGTTAACTTTTATTATAAATACGAGGCTCGGTTGTAAATTTTTAAATGCGCTGCAAGTTACAGTCGTACCTAGTTGTAAGTAAGCAATACCTAATGTAAATATTCTTAAGGATAGATGCAAAGTGTTTAAATAATTACCCAAAATAACAAATCTTTTAAATTAAAATTACCTGTTCTAATGCTTCTTCATGAAATCGTTCAATTAGAATATAACTATCTTCTTTTTCTGTTGTCGATTTATCTTTTGTTGCTGAATCACTTTTATCACCTCCGGAACCAGCTTCTAAATCAATCGTTGGAATTTTACGAAGTATAGATGACCCATCTTCAGCTTCTTCATTGAAATCCATTTTATTTCTGACAACGCTGTCACTTCCTTTCTGTTTAATAAGACTTGCACCTACGAGAGGCTCACTGTCTGCCATATCTATAAAAAAACAAATGAGTAATTAATTTCTTTGAATTTTGTTTCATTTTTTGTCATTTTATCCGTATAATAAAAAATTAAGCTGAAGAGTTTCTTCTAATCATTTCAAATTCTAAGAAAAGAACAACTAAGTATTTACTTAATTCAGTTTATGTTTGTTCGACGACAAAGAATGTAAAAAAATATTACTTAATTTCATTTCACACAAAAAAAGAGTAATATAAATTAATTTTCTTATATGAATTCAGTAATTCTGTCTCAAAAGTATTTTTAGTTTTTAGCAACCCTATAATTTTAATGTTTTTTTTAGAAAAAAATAGATTTAGGTAGATTTTTAGATTTAGACACAAGTTCGTTTATGAATCAAGAAAATAACATTCAGAACTAGAAGACAAAAAACGGGTAAACTCAAACTCTCATTTTAGATACATTAGATACTAGTTACTAGGTATTAGGCAGTGTTATATCATGAATATAATCTTAATATTATAATTAGTCGGTATATATGAATCTAAATTGGCAAGAGCAAAAAGTACCTAAGCTTTAAATTAAATAATAAATAAATACCAACAGTTAGAGTAGAGTAGGTAGGGTATTTTAAATATTGCAGAAGTTCTTGGCTCCAATAATGTTTACATTATTATAAGATTTAGAAAGTTAAAACATTTATATTTATTAGTAAAATGTCCCAAAATATGGTATGTGTAATATGCAGTAATTCTAAAAGTGTTATGTAATTCTTAAACCAATGTTAATGCTAAATTCCTACTTCTATAATGCTAAAACTGTCAATTTATCAGTATAAATGTAATCTAGTAATGTAATATAGTCCGATAAATTAAGTTAAAAATCAATTTTTAGAGTAAGACTAAATTAAGAATTTTAATAACTTTGTAACTAATGATAGTAAGAATGAGTAATTAGCAAAATAATGAGCTTTAGGCTAACAGAAAAGAAGTTCCAGCTTCAACTTCAATACAAATTTTTAACATTTTTATAAAGGTTTGAGTCTAAATTCCAATTCCAAGTTAACAACCAAACCAAACGAAACCAAATATTATGAATGAGTAATACACTGCACAGTACAGTAAACAGAATAACTTACAAACTCAAACAACTAAACTAGGTATCTATCTACCCATTCCAATAATTATTAAAATGCATATTTTAAAAAATTTATATTATATAAGACCAAGACAAGACTCAAGAGCAAACTTCAAACTCAAACTAAAGAGAAAAGAGAAATTTTTTGCTATTACATTACATATACCTAATACGAATACACATGTAGGTACAAAGTACAAACATACAACTCTGTAGTTCTACAGAATAGTATTTAAGTAATACATAAAATTAAAAGGTTTATTAAAGTTTGAACCACCTTTATACCTAATTTGAATGTTCTTCTATAACTATGAATAATGAGTAGGTATGAGTTTTCTCTCTTTTTGGTTTATCGTTCATTCTACTCAACACTCAACACCTACTGTCTGTATCAAGCACATAAGAGTATTTATTTTTAATAAATATCAATTCAAATATTTATACCCAATTTGCTATTTACCTACTTTTTCTTCTTCGCATTTAGGTATATCAATTATGATTTCGATATCCGTATTTTATTTTATTTTCCTACAAAAAATAAATAAGAAGTATAATACAATACATACCTTAAAACAGTTATATTCATATTCATAGTCGCTATTCAAAAGTTTGTATTTTTGTAATTATGTAAATGTAAATACAAAAATGTAAATATAAAACATTATTCAAATTCACAAAAACAATAATAAACCTGAGTATCTACTAGGTATCTGCATAGCTTACTGCTTACACTTACGATTAGTACAATATTTCAAATTTTGAGAACACCTGAGCACATGTCAACATCAACATATTCATTTAACATAATAAACTGAAATCTGGTGATGATCCTTCACTGATCGCGAAATATACAGATCACTTTTAAATATTATTACGAGTATAACAGAAACTAATAACTTTTATTATTAGCCAGTTCAGCTTTAGTGTTAATGTTCAGTCAGTTATGATCAAGTAGGTACTTCAAGTAGGTACTCAAATTAAAGGGAAGGACTAAACTGTTCGTTTGATAATATTTAAGGAAGTAAAGTAAAGTCGGATAAGTCAAAAAGTACATGGTTTTATCGATTAGTTGAGAAAAGTGACTAAAAGAGCATGTTTAAAATACTGAAATTTTGGAACTAAACTAATAATATGAGTCAGCAGGCTTAACTTAAACTCAAAAACCCGGGTGTTTTTTTATCCTAGTCCCTAGTCCTAATCTAAAGAATGTACACTCATTACTTTTGAGGAAACATGGGTTTTGAAAACATGAAAATTAAAAATATATCTAGGTAGCAAAATACTCTAAAATTATAAATTGTTCTAATGGTAAGTTCTAACTCAACAGAACAGTGTATTATATATTATATACCTACATATTCATAGTCCTAGCTATGTTAGTACCAAATATGCTAATACAACATACGAGTAAGTTTTATTTCCGCATGCATAAAAATAATAATGAAGCTAGAAAATATTGACTAATAAGTTGTAACTGTACAATCCTACACTACTCACTACACCTAATAGGCTAGATTATATCAGGTAGATACTAAAAAATAAGTTTTTAGTAATTTGAAAGAAACCATAATATGAATTTTTTACGACTATGTAACATACTATCACTTTAAACTTATTAAAATTTTGATTTAGACTTGCTTTTGATTCGGTTTTGTAAGTTCATAATGGTTTTTACAAGTACAGTATAGAGAAAAGAGTTTACTGAATAGAACAGTGCATTCGGTATTAAAGTCTAAAGGTCAATCGATTTTTTGTCCCTGGTCTCATTTTCTTAAATTAGAAAATACTTTGCTTTTTGATACATACTTCCTTTTTACTCTCAGGAACATA
Source organism: Nanhermannia cf. coronata Gr-Ori-00579 (assembly GCA_034699045.1). Taxonomy (NCBI): domain Eukaryota; kingdom Metazoa; phylum Arthropoda; class Arachnida; order Sarcoptiformes; family Nanhermanniidae; genus Nanhermannia; species Nanhermannia cf. coronata Gr-Ori-00579. Next base: position 8,610 of record JAQIXA010002643.1, on the reverse strand, counting down.
AAGCAAAAACTTTTATGCATAAGAATTAAGAGTTAAGAGGTACATAAAAAATAATAAACCATAGGAAATGCACATAAAATAGACCTTTGCAAGTGTAAACGTAAACATGGTTCTTAACCAATGCTAAAAACTAAATCACCGGCACACCGAAAAATAAATGCCTTTTATATTATGTATTTGTGTATGTGATGTTCTTTATATTTTATTACTCTCTAAAGACTTCAGGGACAAGGACGAACAGTTTATTTATACTTTATACTTTATTCTTTTTACCTCTACTATGAAAATGATTTTGAAAAGAAAATGAAATAAAATACTGTTGACTCTTTGAATGGTTTTTAAACCTGATCATGTCCTATGTTAAGACTGCTAATTTAAAAGATGAGTGCCAATTCAAATTCAATATACATACCTACTACATAGAATATCAATTTCAATATACCTAAATAAAAATTAAACATACCTAATGAAAAAAATAATAGGTAGGACACATTACCTTGTTTATCCGTAAAAAAATTTAAAATTTTTTGATGCACCAGTTTCAGTGGATGGGTTCTCAAAATTCAAATAATCACATTTCAAATTAGTAAAAACTCAAATCAACATGATATTTGATATTTTATTTTGATTATACACGATGCTTAGGTTGGGTAAGGGAAGGGAACTTATTATTTGAGTATCTACGTTAGTTTTTCGATGAAAATTATACTGTAGGTTCATAAAATAGGTACCTATATAACATTTTTTATTGACTTTTTATTAATTAGGTAGATTAGATAAAAAATAAAATACGAACAGAACCAAGTTGAAACAGAAATATATAGGTACCAATACCAAGTACCAATAAAGTAATAAGGTTCAAAAACTAGATCTTTCAAGTAAGATCAGTAGATACAAATTGACACGATACAAATACAATGAGATAAAGCAAAGCTTTTCTATTAATCATAAATATATGATAACGAAACGATAAATGAGTAAGGTTAAGATAAAATGGTATATGTAATGTACCTATTTTAATTCTTTAGAAGTCATAAAATAAAGAATTTGATTGAGCATACCTTTACCTACCAGCTAGTGCATAGTGCTAGAAATATGAGTTACCTATGTTACAAATGCATGGTATGATAAATAAAGATTAAAGTGCAATTAGCCCAAATAAAACAAGGACAATTAACCTACCTGGACTGGACATAGATTGAGATGAGTTTAAAGCATAATTACAATAATTAAAACTAAACTAGATATGACTATGGACTACTATAAATACTGACTTACCTAATAATAATCATGGTATTATAATTATAATTTAGTTAAAGTATATTATTATTATTATGAAGCTCATTTTTATAGCCTATAGCCTAGCCTAGTAGAACTTGATTTTTTATAATAAAATAATTTAATGAACTTACCATTATCTTTTTATAATGTTCCTTCAAAGCAAAATCCCTCAAATTAACTTGGTGAGCTTTCACTTCAGTTCCAAAATAAAAGACAACTTAACTTAACTTAAGTAGTCGGGAATAACTGGTAATATTTATACTACTGCAAACTGAAAACAACAAATTAAAACCACGGATTAAATTAAAATCAAAACCAGCAGAGAGGCATTTTACATAAAAACTAAATATATGCAAATAAATACACTACCCTATATTATTAATAATAAACAAACTTTCAGAACCAGATTCATCAGAACAAACAGAATAGAAAGAAGTAGAACTTATAGATTATATCCAGCTTTCAGCCTATCCAAAAGAATTAGATTTGTAGGATTAAAATTAAAACTCAAAACAGCTATAAAAACTTGATCATCTTTTTTAAACTGGATTCCTCCAAGATTCGACCTCGAAAACTCTCCAAGTATAAAACTAAAATACTCGTTTTTGGTTTTTTGTCGAATGTATGGTTAATATGATTATGATAATATGTGTAATGTGTAGGTAGGTCGGTTATTAATTTTATAAAGATTGTAAATACCTAATAGACATATAATTACAATGAGAATAATTCCCTAGTCAAAACGATAGTAAAGTAAAACTGATTTCTTTTTGTTAAATAAAAATAACAGAGAATGATTGTATTGTACCTACCATGTAGAATGTAGACAATGGGTAAACACGAACGATAACAAGTAAAGTTCATTAATCTCACTCACTTGATAATTAGTCCATTGCTTGTAAATTGTAGAGTAGAATTGTAGAAATAGAGGTGCATATCCGCTTCTATATTTTAAGTACCAAATATCAGGTATAGCTTAGGGCTCATAAATTATTTATAACACAACTTCACCTAAAATATACCAAAAACAAAATATAATTACTTTTATGATCTTTGGCCTTTACGATGCGATGATGCTCGATAAACTGATGATTCAGGCACTCACTTAAGTGTCAGTGTGTGTGTCATGTCATGAATGACAAGGTTTATAGATGATTCATGTAACTGTCATAAAACTAGAGCAAAAAAATCCGAATTTTGGATAGTTTTGCACAAGATGCACTTTACAGCCACACAGCTTGATTCTTGATGATTTCCAGGTCAATTTGCAGATCTTCACTTGCTATAGATTATTAAGTCATCGTTATTTAAGAATCACTTTAAAGGTCAGGCTTCAGATCAATCCAGGGGTCAGATTCAGATTCTTAAACTTAAACAAAAATATGAAATTTTTGACATTATTAGTAAATTAGACGGTTTTATATATATTTTGCACGTTAGTTAGCACTTGACACTTTAGATTTTGGGACAAATGACCTCTGACCTCAAGATTCCAATGTTATGAGCAATCTAAATCTCAATTAAATCTCAAAAAATTAATTAAAAAGTAGGTTGAATTTAGATCACAAAAGAGATAGAAAATTGAATCTCTGTTTTAAAAGTAAATGAGGCTTTGAACGTCCATCTATCCATCGAAAAACCCTCGATTTGTAAAATACATAATAAAATTCAATTTTCAATTTCAGCAGCAAAGGACGTGTCATTTAAAACTTGTCCAGGTGAGTTAATTGCAATTAATAAGACTATTACCGGTAATTAAGGCCATTAATAATAATTGGTCACTTTTATGTAGGAAGGTGGACACTTTGATCAACTTGACATTTGGACTTTTTTTTACAACTAAAGGATTTTTAGAAAAAGTGGAATCGCATCGCATATGACAAGCAGATAAAGTAGTGGAGTGGCAGGTAAATTTTGTAATTAAAGATGGTCAATGCCGGTGCATCAACGTCCAAGAAATCATCACCAAAAGGCAATCATCATCAGAATGAAGTGAGTACTGGGGGTAGTAAATTGTCACCACCAAATGCCAAGTATTTGGGCTCGTTGTCTCTCATCACTTTTGCTGTACTCCTCATATGTTGGATCACCGGCTTTTTAAGTAGACTTTTCTCAGGTATGATGCCCATTTAAATTATATAATTAGGATTGTAATTAACTAAATTCTAATTAACTTTTTTTGTTCAGTCATTCGTTTTGAAAGTATTATTCATGAATTTGATCCTTGGTTCAACTATAGAGCTACGTAAGTATACCTATTGTCTTTTTAAAAATTAAACTTACCTTAAACATAATGATATCTTTGTCTAAATTAGTTGACTAAATTTTTCTCTTTTTATTTTAGGGCTTATATGGTAGAGCATGATTTTTACAAGTTTCTTAATTGGTTCGATGACAGGTGAGTTATTTTCTGTTTAATTCATAAAATATAAATGACAGTTGACAGTAAAACTTCTGTGTTAATAAGGACCACTCTTATTTTATTAGCTTTAAATCTCTACAAAGTGGTACTTTTCTATATATTTATGCGAGTCGAGTACCTAGTTTACCTACCTTATATTATATCGAAGTTTTACTGTATTTTATTGTATAGTTTACCTAATAATGAATCAACTCAAATTAATTTTTTTTCTTTTTTCTTTAAGAGCATGGTAAGTTTTCGAGTTAAAAATAATACTCCATGAATATTTTAATACTTATTCTTCAATACATAATATATATTTTTTTTAGGTATCCATTGGGACGTATCGTAGGCGGTACTGTCTATCCAGGCCTAATGTATGTTACATAAATTGATTGTTCAATATTTACTCATGTGTGTAATTTACGATTTGTTCCATGTTATTTTTTAGGGTAACATCCGGCAGTATCCATTACATTCTTTCTTTGCTCAATATTCCAATTCACATACGTGATATTTGTGTATTTTTGGCTCCTATATTCAGGTAAAAACAATAATTTACACTTTACATTTATCTGGTTACTTCGCTGGTCCTAAATATATAATTTTTTCAAAAATATTAGTGGTCTAACTGCAATTGCAACATACTTTTTGACAAAAGAATTATGGAGTCCTGGAGCTGGTTTATTTGCAGGTAAGAGAATTAAAATTAAATATTTTTAGTTAAGATTCTCGATGAATTTAAAATATATAATCTTTGTTTTTAGCTGGTTTTATTGCTATTGTTCCTGGGTACATAAGTCGAAGCGTTGCTGGATCTTACGATAACGAAGGAATTGCAATTTTTGCTCTGCAACTAACATATTATTTTTGGATTCGATCAGTTAAATCTGGAAGTGTATTTTGGGCTAGTGCTACAGCCCTATCTTATTTTTATATGGTATATTTTTACAAAGCTTACCCAAATACATACCCTATTACTACTTAAAATCATTTAATTATATATTTTTCAGGTGTCAGCATGGGGAGGTTATGTGTTCATTATTAATTTAATTCCTCTTCATGTATTTGTACTCTTGTTAATGGGACGATATTCACATCGATTATACACATCATACAACATTTTTTTCATCTTAGGATTGATTTTAAGCATGCAAGTAAGTAAATTGTATATTTAATTAATTTTTTTATTTATCCAAATAAGAATCTATATTAAAATATGATAAATCTTATTATCCTAGGTACCATTCGTCGGATTTCAACCAATTAGAACATCTGAGCATATGGCTGCTGCTGGAGTCTTTGTACTGTTGAATGCAATTGCATTTTTAAAATATCTTCAAAGATTTATGACCAAAAGTGAATTTCGTAGTTTCTTTATACTGGCTGGTGTTGGTGCAGCAGGAGCAGGTAAAATGAAACTTGATATTAAATACAGAAATAGTCAACATGAACATGTATGTATAATGAATGAAAATCTTTAGTTTTTATGGCTGTTGTTGCCTTAACCTATGCCGGGTACATAGCACCATGGAGTGGACGATTTTATTCACTTTGGGATACAGGCTATGCTAAAATACACAGTAAGTATTAGTGTTTTATTTACCGTGTATTTATTTACGGTGGTTCTTTAAAATTGAATTTAAAAGTTGATACTAATTTGATACTAATTATTACGTAATTTATTTTATTTTATTTTAGTTCCAATTATTGCATCTGTGTCTGAACATCAGCCAACCACTTGGTTTTCTTTATTTTTTGATTTACATATTTTGGTCTGTACATTTCCTGTTGGGTAAGCTAAAATTTGTACACAATATATAGTTTTATTTTTAGTCTAATAGAAGATTTAACATTCTGCTTCATTTTTGGTTTTTAGAATTTGGTATTGCATTAAGAAAGTGAACGATGAGCGTGTTTTCGGTAAATATTTTTACTTCTACTATGTAGTAACTTAAAGTATAATTACAATAAATTAAATTATTAATTAACTTTTTTTGTGATTTTATAGTTGTTTTATATGCATTGTTTGCATCTTATTTTGCCGGTGTAATGGTGAGATTAATTTTGACTCTAACACCAGTTGTCTGCATTTTGGCTGCCATTGCATTTTCTTCATTGTTCGAACTTTACCTAAAAGATGATGATAATCCACAAACTGATTCATCAAAGAAAAACGATAACTTGTATGATGAAGCTGGAAAAGTTAGAAAAATGACACATGAACAAAATAAAGATGATAATACCTTAGGTGGAAATTTAAGAATTATTGTCCTTATTGCTGTCCTCTTTATATTACTACTTTTTGCTGTTCATTGTACATGGGTTACTTCAAATGCATATTCAAGTCCATCAGTAGTTTTAGCTACATACGATTCAAGTGGAAGACAAATTCTAGATGATTTCAGAGAGGCTTATTTCTGGCTTTGGCAAAACACAGCTGATGATTCTCGTATAATGAGTTGGTGGGATTACGGTAAATGGAATCAAAAGCAAATTGATATTACAAGTTTTTACTGAACTATTATTTTTATTTTTCTGCAGGGTATCAGATAGCGGGAATGGGTAATAGGACGACACTAGTGGATAATAATACGTGGAATAATAGTCACATAGCATTGGTAATTTTTAACTTTAACGATTATTTCATTTTATGAAAAAATTAATTACTAATTACATGCTTTTGTAATAGGTTGGAAAAGCAATGTCAAGTACTGAACCAGAAGCTTATAAAATTATGACAAGTCTTGAGTAAGTATTGAATATATTGTACTTTACTACTTTTACGTACTTATTAATGATCTTGCTCATGTACTTATATCTAACTTTTCATTTTTTCAGTGTTGACTATGTGTTAGTAATTTTTGGTGGACTTATTGGCTATTCAGGCGATGATATAAACAAATTTCTTTGGATGGTTAGAATTGCAGGTAAAAAACTCGTGGTTGATATTGAGTTGAAATAAAATGAATGACTAATTTTTTCGAATTTTTAGAGGGAGAGCACCCACAAGACATTAGAGAGGCTGATTATTTTACCGCTAAGGGAGAATACAAAGTTGACGAGGAAGCATCACAAACAATGCTGAATTGTCTAATGTATAAATTAAGTTATTATCGTTTTGGTGATGTACGAATTGGTGGACATACTGGATTTGATAGAACAAGGAATGCAGTAATTGGAAATAAAAATATTGATTTAACATATTTAGAAGAAGGTAAGTTATATACTATTTATTCGAGTTATATTAATTATTTCTCTTATCTTATAAGTTACAGTTCTATAATTAAATATTTTTTTCTTAAAGCTTATACATCGGAACATTGGTTGGTGCGAATTTATCGGGTCAAGAAACCTAATGAATTCAATAGACCAAGAATAGGACGAAGGTACGTATTTTCCATTGAATCTTATTATATTTATGAATATAAATAACTAATAATTGTAATTTATATTTTAATTCAGTTCCCGCAAAGTCAAAACCAAGGCTAGTCTGACTAAAAAGGTAAATGATACTTGTTTATTTTGCTTGATTTAGATCAAAAATTAGCTATGATATGTCTATTGCCACTTACATTTAGGGGTAGATAAAAAAAAGTCGAGTCGTGAATTAGTTGTTTTAAAATTAATGTGTCTCTCTTTTAATGTAGACGAGCAAAAAACGTAAAGGAACTTTGAAGAACCGACCTAATATTATTAAGGGGAAAGGAAATAAGGCCACATCAAGTTAATCTTCACTTAAAATATAATTCAATTCAAAACACAATCATAAAAAACACAAGTCCATATATTTATTAATATATACAAAAAACAAATTATAGAAGACCAACATAATTTATTTATTCTGTTTTAAAATTGATAAGATAACAAAAAACTACTTGATAAAAAAGGGTCATGAAACTGTGTTTTGATTAGGTAAGATTTAAAATTAAAATAGATTAGAATAATTTACGATTAGTATTTAAGGCATTTGAATATTTGACTTCTAAACTTCTATTCACTCTATTTACATTAATTTCTAATTTGGATTTACACATTATTGTTATTTAATAGGTTACATTTTATGACTATAATATAAAATATATTTATGTAACTTCTCTGTACAAAAAAATAAGGTTATTTTTTAAATGTGTACCAAACATTTTGTTGTATATTTTTGATTTAAATCTATAAAAAAATTATTTATTGTCATTTATGAATTCTTGTATTCGTATTGGTATGTATTACTACTAGTAGAATAAGAAAATTAAGCCAAATCTTTTTTAATAATCTTCTAAATTAATGTACCAAGTATCTAATATTTAAAAATTTATTAAGTAAATAGAGAATAACAAGTACTGTGATGTTAATGTTAATATTAGACTAGTTTGTAGTTCAAGTTGAGTAAGAGCAAGGTATAAAAAGTATTTAAAATATATACGTAGGTTAAATTGGTGTTTTAATTGCTTTAAAAATTATATTGTAGTAAAAAAAATTACAGTTTTATTTAATAAAAAAAGTACTACTATGACTATGCACTATGAACATGAAACTCTATCAAAAATATGCACCTTCCTTATCTATATTAAATTATCTTACATAGGTAGATATTAATAAAACCCTATTTAATTCTTAGCTATATAATATATATTTAATTCAGCTCTGAAAAACCATAATATAGCCTCAATAGGCAAGTTAAATGATTTCAATTTGAGGCCAAAATCAGGCCCGCTTATTAGGATTTAAAAAAATTAACTTTAATTTTAGGTTAAAATATGTTAAAATTATCTAGTTATTTATTTTATTAGTCATTGTTGCCGAGTCAATTGATGTTAATAATATTTAATTAAAATTGTATTATATTTATGATAAATAATTGTATTTTATTTATTTAAGGTAGGTTTATTGAATAGAAAGGGTCAATTAATTATTTGTTATCTCGTGCGACC
>JAQIXA010002642.1:0-16930 GCA_034699045.1 Nanhermannia cf. coronata Gr-Ori-00579 | reverse complement strand
TGCCGCGAACATACAGACAGACAGACGGACAAAGTGCAAGCAAAGTTGAATAGTAAGGGCTCGCTTCGCTCGCCCAATAACAAAAAGTCCATGTCAAGATAACACCATCCAAAAACTGTCCCAATTTCAAATAAATGTATCCGAACTATCCTTAATTTACCCCTACTTATAGTAGAAGTCAATGAAATTGTAAGAATAGAAAAATTTCACATAATAAAGGCCGAATTACCGTATCAAAACTTACTCTTACTTCTCTTTTCATTTACTTCACTGATATTTTGATAAGTAAGTACAAGACAAGACTTTAATTCGAATTGTTAAACATGCCTTATTAGCTCACTTTGTGTAACTAAATAAGCAAAACCAGAACCAAATTTTTGTGTAATTTTATGCTAAATATAAAAATACAAACCCTTAAATGCCCATTAAAGGCTAAAACTGTTATTGCAGACCTAAGTTCTTGAAAGGTACATGAGCAACTTTTTTTCAAAAATAAAATTGGCATTTACATAGTCTTAAGAATATTACCAAGCCTAGTCTTGTACATTTTTTTTACAATTCTTACATTTGAAATTATCCAAATTAGGCTTTACTTCAAATGTACCTAAATTTTGTACCAACATAATTTAGATAGTTACAATCAGATACTTGAAAATTATCAATTTTGCCAAAAAATTGAGATTTACTTTTTGGTAATTTAACATTTTTATAAGGTTTTGAGAGATACTTCAAGGACTTATAGAGACCTAGAGGTCTGAAATTTTCAAAAATATAGAACAGGTTATCTACAGATGATCACAAATGATTGCCAGTTTCAAAATTTCAAACTTTAAATTAGATAAATGAATAGGAATGTTCAACCTAAGAATATTTTTCTTTCTAAATATTACATAACCTAATGTATCTGTTTAGGTATTATTTACATAAGCCAAATAGGAAATCGAGCCAGAATCGAACTCTGTAAGAACAAGAGCATTTCGAGAACATGAAATAATTATTATTTTACAATTTACGAGTAGGTAGTAGTTTAATAGTTTCATTATTCAAATTTATTACAAATAAATTGTACTTATACAAAGACTTATATGTCCATAAGTACCTACATAAGTAACTAACATTCTACTAATTATTCTATCAAATAAGAGCCAAAATTTTATTACAATTACATAGTATTACCAAGTAGTACCAACCTCCATGATAAATGTTATTAAAAATAGATTCTTATCTTGCTAATAATCTGTAGGTACTAATCGTATCTTGCAGTACCCTACTAAAAGTATCATTTACTACTCATTTATTTACCCTCTATATAACAATGAGTTCAAGTTTTAATAAATAGAATTGCCAATATATGAGTTCTTACATAATATCTAATTTTTAAAAAAATCTTTAACCTCATAGACTACTTATTTAAGTGCTCATAAACATACATAATTTGCTTCCCTTTTCTCTTTGTATAAGTAGAATAAACTTATAGGTAAATACTCGTAATAGAGATATGTATGATCCAATCTATCTAATTAATAGCTGATTTGATTATCGTAGAGTTGATAGCTGAATTGGAAATTAATTGGAATGTTGTATAATATAATAATATAGTACCTACAGTTATGGTATATAGAGGTACGAGTACAATTTTTATTTTATCGGAAATAATTTAAATTACATTTTTGCTGTACATTTTTATACAATTTATAGCCAAAGGGATAGTTGAAAGTAAATTGTAAATCATATACGAAAGTACATGTGTAAGTAATCATGATTTGATTATGAATATCACATAATAAGAATAATGCATTATAATTTATAATTCAAGACATTCTTGATATCGCTTATTTTAAAATACACAATAAAATATACAATTCATAAATTTTAGAGTAGATTTTTAAATAAAATTTTCGAGATTTTGTGAAATTTTGAAATTTTGAAAGGATTTTTGAAATATGCTATTTAAATCGTTTACCCTGCTTTATACCTGCTTTTTAAAATTATGCAAAATTTAGTCAAAAAAATTTAAAATCAACGTAATGTGATTAATGTGATCTATGCTCAAATTAATTAAAAATCTGTAGGTACCGTACCTATCATTATACTTATAGAAAACTTCTTCCAATATTGAAAAATCAAAATTAAAATCGATATCGAAATTCTATATCCATTCTTCGACAAATCAAGCTCTATTTATGATTATAATTTATACATTTTTCTCAAAAATTAGAGAAATTTTGATTTATCTTTAGATTTTGGGACTAGATTTGATCTTGTCTTGTCTTGACCGATCGATGACTTGAAATTTTGTAAATTCTGATTATGATACATGTACATGTACTAGTATTTGTAAGGGTGAGAAATTGTAAAGAATAATTGATCTATCTAGGTTCATCTGATAAGAAATGTCCATTTTTAGCCTATTCATTTGATTACAATTGCAATTGCATGTGTAATGTGTGCAAAATTTAAAATTTCAGTCAACAATATACCGTGTAGGTATAAACTAAAGTTCATAAGGTGTATGTAATAATTCGCAATCTATCTATCCAATTATTCTGTCCAAGGTTGGCTGAACTTTTCTGACCAAACAAAAATCTGTACAAAAATTTCTCACAAGCCCAAAAGCCTTAGGTATATGTAAAGCAAATAGAGTGGATCACACAAAGAATTAGAAAAAAGGGCCATTTTTTATGAATAGAATGAGCTTTGAATGTTATCTCAATCTATTTTAAATTTTTTAAATAATGTCATGATGTGTCAGTCACAAGACTAGATCTGAATTAACTAAACCTATAAGAGTTAGCTTAAATTTGAATATGATAACCTAACTTGAACTGCAATTTGCTAATCTAATCTACTTGAGCATCTCTTTTTTTGGTCAAGTTTTTTGTGGTTAGAGTTTCAAAAACCTACATTAAAGTATACATTGTCCTTTACAATTTACAAGTTAATCCTTTAGAGCTTGATAAATTCACTAAATAAAATTATAATTTGTAGGCCAAAATACATACTATTATAGTAGACAGATATAAAGGCCAACTTTGCTATTCATCATTAGTATTCACTTCCTAAAAACCTAAAAAAATTCGTACAAATTTTATTTTTGGACATTGAGGTTTGTACTACTATATGTAAATGGGCAAGAAAGATGCAAATTTGTGGTTTACCCAAGTCAAAAATAGATTTCGAAGGATTCTATAAATCTCTTTAGAAATTTACATACATATGTGATAGAGCATGAAATGGTCAAAAAATGACAATCACTGGTATAAATTAGACTCTAAATCTACTTACTGCTTAACTATAGGTTACATTTATTTTCAGACTTATAGGTCGATTAGATGTTTTTTTTTTCAAAATATTATACTTCTCAAAATCTAAAGTTGTAAGAATTCTCAACATTATTTACACAAAAAGCCAGATATTTTATAGGCTCGGACTGTTTCATTTTGATAACTAAAACCAGTATTTATAATTGACATAAAGGTCTGAAATCTTCAAAAAACCTAATACTACCTATTAAAATATCCAAAATTACACCATGTGTAAGTCTGCAGACTGCAAGTAGTAAATTTTAGGATCTCCTAATTTCATATTTCTTTCAATATGCATGACATTTTTCTGTATTACATAACATGAATGTCATGCTGGCTTGAATTATGAAGTAAAAGTGATGATATTTTTGTTTGTAAATGATCACTAATGAAGCACGGTACGATGTCGAACTTATTATGTTAGGTATTCACCCATTTTTGGATAATACAATTACATTAACTTGATAATACAATGACTTTCGAGTAAGTCGAGCCAAAAATAAAAATCTCGTTTTTTTTCCTAAACTTTTCTTTTTATGAATATCCACATACAGTCTTGCATTTCTAATCAAATACACCCAGACCCATGAAGTTAAAAGTATAAAATTACCTACTAGTGCTAGTACGAGTATAGTGCATCTTTTGATTGCGAAATCTCAGTACTTGAGTATATACGAGTAATGCAAAATGTACAATAAAATAATCATTGGATTATTATACTTAAAAAGTGTTTTATTTGAGTGAGGGTGTAGGATTATTACCCATGAATTTGTGCAATACAAGTGAGTACAGTTTATGTTGGACAAATTCATTAAAAAAACTATGAGACTTTGCTTTGTAAGGATTTATTGTCATTATACGAGTACTATGGGATATTTGAACAAAAATGTACAAATTTTATTTGATCGTTTTAAAGTTTACCCCCTTGGTCTTTGAACAGATCTGTAGGTAATAAAAAAAATTTAGATAATTTTTATGATCCTTGATCCCTTTATTGTACCATAGTATAAAGTACAAGTTCTTGTCGGCTTAGCCCTTTTCCATTTTTATACAAAAAATGCCATAATTTGGTAATAAAATGATGATCTTCATTATAAGTTCAGAACAATTGACTCATATTCTAATTATAAAGTGTCATAGTTCATAAAATACTAATTTTTTGACAAAATTTATTCTTTACTCGTAATAATACTAATACCTTATTAGTATATCTCATTATTCAGGCAGGGAAGAAAAACCAAAATCTGAATAATAAGATTTACAATATACGACCACTTAAATTTAGATATGGTATAATAATTAAAAAAGCTTATAAAATAGCCAATTTTGCTACTACCTAAATGTAAAAGATTTCAAAAAACACTAAAAATTTTGGAATTTTCAATTTGAAAACCAAGATTTCGTCCACTTGGGCATATATAGTATATACCTATATGTATAACAAAATCTAGGTTTTCAAACTTGAAAATTTTGAAAGAATATAAAAATAAACCAAAATATAGGTAGGTAATTTCAAAAAATTTCGAAAAAACTCGAAGAATTTTGGATTTTTTATATGGATATTTACTCGTAATAAAAGATTTCAAACAACACTCAAAATTTCGGAATTTCCAATTTGAAAACCTAGATTTCGTTCACTTGGGTATATACCTAACCTATATAACGAAATCTAGGTTTTCAAACTTGAAAATTCTGAAAGAATATCAAGATAAATAATCCAAAAAATAGCTTCAAAAAAACTCAAAAATGCTAAGAAACTCTAAGAATTTCGGATGTAAAAACTCGAAATTTTGTTTACAATAAGCAATTTTGGCTATTTGATAAGATGATAATTGACAAATTGTTAGGGTTTGACATGTCATAAAAATCATTTAAATTTTTCAAAAGTTAAAATAAGAGATACATGCGCAAGTTAGAAGGCAACTATTGTAGAAAATTAAAATCAAAATAAGAGCCATTTAAGTGTAGAATGGAATTTTGCAAGATCAATTATCAACTTCCATTTACATTTTACACTATGTATGTTGATACTACAATAGTATCTGTATAAGGATTTGAAAATAATGACGATGATGATAAACTCTTTACATTTAGGTACATACTTTACATTACAATACAGAAATTCCAAAATAAGAGGATTATTAGGTAAAAAATAAAATCTTAAATTTAATGCTAATTTGCATGAATTTCATGGTCTTTTTCTCAATTCTCATTATGACTATGTCAACTCAACGTCAACAGCTAACATCTCGACCACATAATTTTATTGCTAAAAAATTTTACATTTTTTTGCAAACTTTTTTTTGTTGTTGAATTGAAATGAGTTGACAAAATGCTTTTCAATTTACTACTATGTAGTACATAGTTATATCTTTAAGATGATTTACATAACCACAAAAAGCTATTTGTAAACCATTTCAATGCATTCGGCCTGGTTCTCAACTGGTTTTTAACTACTTAATTGACAAATTGAGTTATAATCAATATACCTAATGTACAGTATAGTACTATTAAAAATTCACAGTTTGCTACTAACTACTAAAGTATCTATGAAACCTGTAAATATTTTGAGCATACTTGTAACTCTAATTAGACCACAAATGATCCAAATAATTATACATTTGAACTACCCTACTACTAGTGACTAGTAGTACTACTGTATTCTATGGATTGTCATAAACACTTGAAATAATTCTCTAGATGATTTACACTCGTTTTTGACTCGTTTTTTTGAACCATTTTTTGACCTCATTCTACCATTATTTGACTTGACACTTGACATTTAACACCTAGATTTATGCCCAATTAAGATAATTATATAAACTAGAACTAGTTCTATACCTAAATACTATACACATTGTCAAATTCAATTATCGAAATGTTTAACAAACAGCAGTTTATTTAAAAGGAATTTAAGTACCTATAGTCAAAGGGCAAATTGGGACAAAATTGAAAGTTCCATTTGGATTTTATGGATTATAAGTATTTGAGCAATTCACTTTTAAAATATTTAAGTATTATTGTTAAATCTCAAGTCTCAAGAGTATTATGCTTTTACTAGGTACTTACTAGTACATATACCTATGTATGTATTATGTACTAGTGTTTATGAACATTTAAATTTAATTTTAGAATTTGTAGGTGCGATTTAATATTCATTTTTATGCTTATTTACACATGCATTATGAATTTACTATTTAAAACAATTTTAGAAATATTGTTTATCACCTTATACATACATGCATAGTAGTACAATGAATGACTATTTATATTTTTCCATTAATTTAATAGAAGGATTGTTAATAGTTCATCCTCTTAAACTTAATGTTCAACTCATCAGCAGGGTACTCATCATGGTCAGTTTTATTGAAATTGAAATAGAGTTGATAAGCACAACAAATTTAAAGATTTTAAAATGGAAAGCACATTTGCTTATGGATTATTTCAATGGATTATGTCTGTAGTTTTAACAAGTAAAGGTTTACCTTTGGCAAAAATTTAAATTTAAAATTGAAAAAATTTACCAATATGCTTATTCTTATCGTTATTAGTGTAACAGAATCGTTAGTGTAACAGAAGAGAATAGGTATTTAGGTATACTCTATGACAATGTTAGAAAGATTTAAACTTTTTTTTACCTAATTTAGGGAATTTTTTGTGTAAAATTGGCAAAACGTCTCTTAAAGTTGGTCAAGTTGAAATTTTGAAATTTTTGAAAAATTTAGATTTTGGATAGCTAGTAGAAAGCAAAATTTATTTAAAAAAAGGGTATTTTTGCTCGTTATAAATAGCCCTATTTTCACCTATCAAATTGACCTTAAATTGATAAAATATACCAAAATTTATATTTTGTATTCTTGTATAAGTACCTTACTGACCCTTGTATTTTTTCATAGGTAGTAGGGTAGGGTCAGGGTATCCATTTAATTAACAAAAAATTTGTAATCACAGATGTTTATGTAACTTTTTTTTTAATTTAGGGAATTTTTGGTGTAAAATTGACAAAACGCCTTTAGAAGTTAGTCAAATTGAAATTTTGAAAAATTTTCTTTATAGATTTTGCTCCTTTAAATATGCAATCATTTGAAGGGAAAATACTAATATATTTTTGAACTTACGATTAGAGTATCTTTACTTGTTTATAAATAGTCCTGTTTTCACCTTTCAAATTCGTAAATTAATAATCCTAAATACAAGTCACAAGTACTATATACATAGTAGGTACAATTACAAATAAAATCATTTATGTGATTCATTTGTGATTCATTTACTCACGAAATCTCATTCAAAAAAAGTATTCAAAGTTGACGAATGCCATAAAGATCTCAAATTCTAACTAACAACAAATTATGGGGGGATTGAGACATAATAACATTTTAAAATTTTATAAACGTGAGATGAGGAAACTCATAGACCCATAACTATACAGTAAGTATGATAGTAAATACAAGATGGATTGCACATTGTACTATCTTAGGCATTTAAAAAAGCTCATAATTACAGATAAGATATTCACATTGAAAATCAAATCACAACAATAACAATGCATAGAATACTTAAGATTAAGAATACAAGAGTTAGCAATGGATTAACAATTTGGATGATTGGAGACCTTAAAATGTCACGTAGAGAAGATGCTCATCAACTTCAAGTAGACAAATAAAAATAATATAAAATAATAATGATAACTCTATAAGGCAACAATCGAAATAGAAAAAAAATTACCGAAATTGAGAGTTTTTGTGAATCCTAACGAGAAAAGGGTACAACTTCCAACTGATTTGAATTTTGCTAAATTTTGACCTTTTAGAATCTTCGACAAAATTTTAAAATCTTTCTAATGTCTATCTAAAAACTACCAAATGACCCTATATAATAATGCAGAGCACATTTAAGAAACCATTTAATTTACTAATTTACAAAAGGAAGTCTTCAAAGAACACCCCACAAATAGTAAATAAGGTAATGAGGGTATAATCAGTAGCTTCATTAAAAATTACAAAAAATGTTTTTAAAAACTTTTAAGGTATTGAGATAGACAAGGAATGTCCCTGGATATTTCAATTGAGGATTTGAGTTTTGTATAAGTGCCTATAGACTAATATAAAAACTATAAATATTTCAATTATTGCATAAAACTTGAGCTTTTTACACAAGGTCTCTAATTAATTTGTAAATTAGAAAAAAACATGATTTGTCGTATGTCTATTAGTACACTTTATAGGGGTAAAAAAATGTCATTCAAAAAATTCAATTTAGTCGCCCACACAGATTCAGTATAAAAAAACACAAACCAAAGATAAATGAGAGATTTTGAACAAAAATTCAAATTCTTGAAAGTACTGATAGGATAGGTACATATTATCAGTACTGTAATCGCAAGTTTTTGAATAAGAACATTTTGATAATATGCAAAATTGTCGAAAATTTCCAAAATTCGTGTTTTTCAAAAAAACTCGAGTTGACAATAATCTTAACTGTTAAAAAAATTAACTGTTTTAGGGATCTTTTTATTAAATTAGCAGGAGACATTCAGGCTTTAGCAGGATGAATTTGGTAGTAGCCACCTATAAAAGCAGGTATCAGATCTTTTATAAAATTGTGGGATATTTTGTCATCATTTTAGGTAAATGACACTTGGAAAATATTAAAATAAGCTCCAACATACAAACTTTTTTTGACGATTTTGCCTTAGATTGTAAGGCTAGAAATGCCTGAATTTTAGCGTGGGTTTTTCAAAAAAAGACAAGTAAAAGTATAGTATACTGCAACTGCAACTGCAAGTACTACTACTACTACAGTAATTGAAGCACATTTAAAAAAGAAAAATAACTCAAAAACTAAATAAACAAAAAAACAATTCTATTCTATAAAGTCTGAACTTTCTTGCCAAATATATCTTCAAGATTTTGATGTTAAGGTTAAATAAGTTTGAATGTCCATTGCGTGCTTTATATGCTTTAGAAAAAAGCTTCAAAATGTGCCCATAAGGCGTGTGTAAATTCATCATTTGATTCAGTTTTCAATGCAAACTTGCCTTTATTCAGTACAGTATCTTTATAAGTACTGTACCTTTAGAGAGTAAAGACAGATGGATATATTTATGTTAATATGTTTTTAAATTTAAATTTATGGGGTAAAATTTTCAGTAAAAGGGTGGAGGTATTGAGTAAATTGAGCATTTTTTGGACATGGCATGGCATATGGGTGTCAACTGTGACTTTGGCATTTAATTTGAAATTTAGTTGAAGTACAAAAAGTCCATTCATCTGGACATTTGTTTCAATAAAAATGTCGCAATTGTTAGTATACTAGTACATTGTATATGTGTCATTTATCTTAATCGATATTTTAGAAGAAAAAAAATTTGGTCAATTGACACAAAGAGATATCAAATAACTTGTTTTTACTTCTTGGCTCATTATCTTTACTTGAATTTGACTGAAGGCGGTTCGCAAAATACTTTAAATTTAAATATTGATATAATTATTCTCTAGTTAGAATGCATTACATATTGGTAATTATATTGGTTACTCAATAATTAGAGCCATTTGAGACCTACAATTAATTAATTAACACCAGAAGGCAAGTAATTTATAATGAGCTTTGGAAATGAGTTAGCGTTTTTGAAACAAGTCAAAAATTAGATATGTAAAGGACACATTCAAAAAGGCATTTTATCAAATATTTTTTTAAAAAAATCATATTTCTATTGAAATAACAGTTGAAGGAGCATAAGATAAGTACCAGTATTTTTTGAATTTCAAATACCCTACCTCTTGACTTGTAGCATAAAAAACAATCTTTTTAATATAAAATGAGCCAAATATCGAGATACTATGATTTTTAGGCACTTTACCTTGAAATAGCTGCTACTTAAGTACCTCAGTTATAATTACGAGTAGAAGTGTCTAGGTCTAATTATTCAATTTTAGATTGAAACTTTCTGCATTTTGATCAAATGTTAGGAAATCATGATATTTGAATCGGTACCTACAGATACTCCTGTAATAAATTTTCAAAATGACTTGTATTTGTATACAGTATAAGTAAAATGAATTTGCAATAAATACACTTATCTTTAGAACAATTGTGTCAGTAATTAGATATTTGATGAAGGCGAAATCTTTATCCTATTATCCCTAACCACCTTGAGGTTTTCATACTAAAGCTAAAGACTTACTTAAGATTGTTCTGCTGAGCTCGTTTTTATCCCGAGTCCCTAAATAAATAGACTCAAAGTATACAGAGTAGGTATAAAAATATGATTTGAAAGATTTGAATGAACAGTGGCACACATTTAAGATAATAATACATCTTGTAACCATACTTAATCACATAATGATAGTAAAAATGGTAATGATCATGATGAAGAAGTATGATAAAACAATAACTTATCTATACTTTAAATATTTGCAGTAGTAGTAGTAGGGTACTATTTGCTGTCTAAATTGAAATAATGAGAAAGTGATGATCTCAAATTTGGCCATTGACAATTGCATAATATTTTACCCATATCTAATTCGAATATTTCTTTTTTACTTTACAATTTCGTACAATTTGAATCAAATCGAAAGTCATTATCAGTTTCTCAATCATAGGCTCCCACACGCAAAAATTATCAATTATTTTGCCCAAAAATATCAAATGCATGTACTAACTGCTACTATATACTAACTGATAGAGTATTTCAAAAGTAAATTAAATTGAGATAAGATTGCAATTTGAATAATTTATTTGACTTGAAATACACGAGGGTAGTTAGGAGTATAGGAACTATTGTAGATAGTAAATGAAAGTGTAATTGAAAACAAATTAAAAATATAAAAAATCGAGTCAATTTGATAAAGTGTAAATTGAAATCTAAACTCATTAAATTGTTTAAATAGGCTTGTGAGTGAGATGAGATAAGAGGTACATTATTAGAGAGATCGAGTCATTTGCTTACTTATTACTTTATTGTACTAGGTACTCTAAAAGTACTAGTAGTAGTAGGATATTGTATGTATTTAGCTCTTTAGAGATTTGATCACGATTAAAATTAAAGATAATGTGAAATATACAAATACTCGTACCTATACTAATATACTAGAGATATTTATAAGGGATACCTAGGCATTTTATTGCTAGTAATTGCCATTATATCAAATGCTAATTAGTCAAAATTTTGAGGTCGGTCAAAACTTTTTGGAAATAATTTGAGATTAGATAAAACCAGAAAACACTTATAACTATAATTCTATGAAATAAAAAGATGAAATTCGAGCTTTTAAATACAGATATGGAATCGTATTAATTTAAAAAAAATTACGACTTCATAAAAATTTTGATTATCAAAAGGCTTTTATAAAAACATACCTACTGTATATTCAGTAAAATTAAATTAGAATAATTATGACATAGCTGTATTGTATTTAGGTACAAATTTTGGCTCGTATTTTGAAAACTTTTGATCTCTTACGAGTACTTATAATTTTATTTTTTAGTAATTACAAAGGACTAAGGACCCATATCAGTATAAGGTATCTATGAATTTATAAATCCGTTTTAAAAAATTAAGTGGGAAATTTTGGCGATTTTTTTATAAACACTTTAGATGGGTGGTCTGCGTTTAAGGTTAATGTATCTTTAACATTAGAATTTAGAATATTAGACGATTTTATCTAAATATACCTACATTCATTATTTAAATTATATTTTAACTAGGCTTATCAATCCCTTTAGGCTTTATAGGGTAAGTAATTTATGAGGAAGTTATAGGTTATGGATGGGATATAAAAATATTTTAATTTTTAATTTTAAATTGCCCTGTACTACTACTTATACTACAAAGTAGTTAGTACTTAAATGCCTATACTTGAGCAAAGTATACTTTCAATTTTATTTTTCAATTTGTTTTCTAATTAAATTTTATCCTCGCTCTCTCATTAACTACTTTACTTTTATAAACATTTCGAAAAAGTATATAGGTACTACTATACTTGTAATGGAATTTATCAATTATTATTTATATCTGTATGTAAATTAGCTTCAGATATTTAGATACATAAAGATACATAGAGATCCATAAAGATACATTATACATAAAGTGTGAATTAAGTATATTTTACTTACTTTTTTAAGTAGGTTCTGCCAATAACTTCTACTTTCAAGTCATTCCAATAACGATTTTTCTAATTAGCTGGTAAATGAGCATTCCTCAGAAGACACGACCATCAAAAAAGATCATCAGAAATTGAAGAAAACTTGCCAATCTTCAATCCACTGTGTAATCTGTAATGTACAAGAGAGAGATCAGGGTTAATTAGAAATATATATGAAGATTTTTTTTACTCTACTAAATGGGAAATAAGTTGAGACTTTTGGAAATTCAAATTACATCTGTAATATATATAAGGTAGGGTACTACTACTACTACAAGAACTTTGAGAATTTCTAGAAAAATTTGAATTTTTATTAAATTTGTAATTTGGCTTAGGTTAGGTTAAGGTTTGAAAGAAAAGCCGACACTTTTCAACACTTGTTCAATCAAATGTATCTACCTATACATATAGTAATCTAGACATCTAATACTAATACATTAAAATATGATATATTTATTACAATTGAGCAGTATATAGGTAATTGAAGATTAACTTTTATGAATTATGATGATCTGACATTCTATCAATCACTTTCACATTTGAAAAAATTTAAAAAATTTAGACAACAAAATCATAATAAGAGGTTCAAGTACCTATAGTACGAGTAATACGCCCATCCTAACCATTGTATATGCCCTATATTTATGAACAATTTGAATCGAGCCTAGTCAAAATCAAGACTTTAAAAAGTATTTTTACTTTTTTAATTCATGACAGTTCATCAAAAATTATTTCTAAAACCAAAACTTTGCTTTGTATTTAATTGTAAATTTCACTTGATATGCACGTTTCCCTGTAATTCAATTTGAAAAATTTGACGGCTAAAATAATACTAAATATCCTTTAGATGTTTATGCAAATTCATGAATTTATTTGAATATCATTTACTACTTATATACCTATAGGTATAGTAGCTTTCTCTGTTTTAAAATAGAATCATAAACTTCACATTTACAGTATATAACTACTATGTAAGTACATACTTTTAAAATTGAAATACCTAGGTATGAATAGTTAATGGTTAGAATTAACGAGAATTTAATAATATAAAGACAAAAAAACCATTTGAAATTCGAAACTAATTTTAAATTCTAAAAGTAAGTGCTATGTATTTCTACGTGTTTA
Organism: Nanhermannia cf. coronata Gr-Ori-00579; assembly: GCA_034699045.1. NCBI lineage: Eukaryota > Metazoa > Arthropoda > Arachnida > Sarcoptiformes > Nanhermanniidae > Nanhermannia > Nanhermannia cf. coronata Gr-Ori-00579. Next base: position 3,357 of record JAQIXA010002642.1, on the reverse strand, counting down.
AGAACCATAGGCCTTTTTGTCAAGTACAATATTGTCAATTTTTAATACTAGATACAGTTATTTCATTCCATCAATCAATTTTAACCGATTATTTCAAAATATGATACATTTTTTACTTCGACTGCATAGCTAAATTTAAAACTTCAACTTCAAGTCAATATCCTCAAAATATGGACTATCTTATTGATCAAAATAGATTTTATACCCTTTTTTTTAGCCCGCACCCATTGAAAATGGGTAAAAAGAGCTATAGGGTTCGTCATATCTGTCTGTCTGTCCGTCTGTCTGTCCGCGCGTTTGCAGCCGAACCGCGAATCGGATCTACACCAAATTTGGCACACATATAGAGCGGGAAAACACCGAAATTTGATGAGACTCAGGAGTTCCTACCTCATCTTGAAGGCTGGAAAATTTGAAAAAAATCGCTAAAAATTTGGATTTTTTGCTGTATTTTTGCATGACCCCTATGTGTTCATATATGCTATATATATTCTGATAGAGCTCGAAGAGCTCTTTCGAATGATATATAACTTCACCTATATTAATTAGCGGGAAGTTTGAAAATATTTACAAAATATTTAAATAATTTGATTTTTTTTTAAATTTTGATAAAATTTTGGATCTTTTAGTAGGTATTTGATATTTGGATGCATTTCATTTATGAAAAAACGGCATTTGCTATTCCTATTAGGACAAACAGATCCTAATATGTAGGAATAAGTCCATCATTTATAATCGTTGTTTTCTCATTTCTATTTACCTAATTATACTATAGGTAAGGTACTAATATTAGTGACTATACCTATGCATTAAATGTATGTAATTTGCATTAAAATAATTTTCGAAAAAAGTTTTACTTTTTAATGTCATTTCAGGGTTCGATGATTCCCAAGTAAGTGTCTTTATATACACCTCTTAAATTACGAAGCTCAAGTGCATACTTATCCTAAAATTCTAAAATAATAAATTTTTAAATTTCAAAGGCAGGATGCACTCATCAGAGCTTAGTCCAAAAGCAAGATATATGGCCTTATCATTAGACTAAACTTTATGAATCATATAGGCAGATTTATATGATAAACATAATTATAATTCTAATGATAATGAATTATGCCTTTTTATGCCCAGTTAAAGGTACATGTAAGCGGCAAAACTAGAAAAAAATCTCAAATTCAGAATTGAGGGTGTCTCCTCTCTTAAAAGTACAAAGTATTTTTATACTATTTAGAATTTACTAATGCTAATTAATCATAGAAAGTGATTCTTCGAATGGAAACTTTTGTAAACTTTGTACTAATGCATCTATGGGGGTTAATCATTTCATTTTTCTTATTTATTTACATTCATATTAGTCAAGTCACATTTGCTAAAAGGAAAAGTGTATTTGTCGACCCACTATTCCATATTTTGTGAGATAAAAGAGACAAAAGCCTCATGTATCTCGTAGCTTTGAATTTGAATATATTTTGGTCTTTTTAAACTCTCAATGAATCATTCATTCAGACTCAGAACTCAGCAAGATGCTCCAATTTTTGAAAGAAAAAAATTCGAAGAATAGAAATTAAAGTAAACAAAAATAAAGTCTAATTAGCTGGTGGTGGTGGTGTTAATGATGGGAAATTACTTTCACGAAAAAATACCTAAATAATCTGTAGTATTATAATTATAATAGAGCTAATTGCACCTGAAATTATTATCAATAATGCTAATTACTAATTAGGTATAGGTATTTACAACTAAATTAGTTTTTGAAAAATACAATTTTTCTTAAAAATGGAAAAATACAAAACACATGATTCTGACCTTGACATAGGTAAGTTGGTAAAAATCTCAATAACTGAATAAGAAGAAGGTAATTACGATTTACTTTACAGATAGATACAGCTAATAGGAACATAAAAAATGGACATTTTTTACCCAAAATAGCCCATTTAAACTTCTAAGAAGTTAAAATTTAGAATTCATACAGTATGCTAATGGAATGTATCCTAATAAAGTAGGAATGTCTCCTAATAACTTTTACCTAATATCTTTCACAAATCTTTTACTCTGGCTATTAGATGCGGATCTAAATACCCCCGAGTGACCCGCACTCTTCCTGGGACCACATTAAGGGGTTATGATTGCAATAAGTTAGGTTAGGTTAGGTTTTGTGGCGAAAGGTGAAAATTATTAGGTAAAAGTTATTAGGAGACATTCCTACTTTTTTAGGAGGGTTTTCTTATCAGCCATACTAATTCAAGTCATTATTATTCGATATTCAAAGGTTTTTATTGATAGAAATTCCAGGAAACTGTATCTACATTGACCTAGAGGTGCGAAATTTTGATCTACTGCCAGTTTAAGAATGCTAAAATGAGCAAGTTGCATATATAGGATAGGCATACTGACAGTATTATCTAGGCAATGATATTATCTAATTGGGGAAATTTTTAAATTTTTGCTTTAATTTTGTTAGATATTCCATCTAAATTATCAAATACTCAAATTTTCAAAAAATCCTTTTTAATAGATTCGAGTACCTTTTCACAAAATTTCAAAATTTTATAAAATATTTCAAATATAATTTGAGAGACCTACCTATTTACAATTACCTAGTAAAGTTTTAAGTTATTACGATTATAAGCAATGGATTTCGAGAGATACATTTCTATATTTATTATGCTCGATAAATTATCAAAATCGTAGATTTTCCAATTCTAAAAAAAGTACAAGTATCTACTTCTTGTATTGGCAAATAAAAGTGAGATTTAATAGAATAATGAGCTTTTAAAGTTTATTAGTGTTTGTTGGTGATAAGCACTGATTTATTTCTCTCACATTATAATACCTATAAAGTCCAATAGTTTCAGCACGAGTTCCCCATTTACCAGTTAAGAAACAAAGGGCTATAAAGATGCAATTTTTTATACGATAATATGATACTGATATAATGATATTATACCTATTTTAATCTCTAACTAGGGATTAAATACATTACTATTACCACTACTTTAGTGTGTACTTTTGCTTGTAATTGTAAACTAATTTGCGAAACTTTATTTCTAATTTCTATACTGTAATTTTGATTTGATCTCTTTGATTTGCTTCTGTGAATAGAGCAGATAACAAGTAGCAGTATCTCTAGTATGTATAGTAGGTACTAATTTAATCCCATAATTATAATTACATACGTAATGGTCAATCTCTCATTCTCGTGCTCCTGTTAACCCAATCAAAATCAAATTGAGAAATTTTTGCTTACTCATAAATTCTAAATACGAGGGCGGGATGATAAGTTTTAGATATCTCATTAACTAAGAATAATTATGAAAATTACATTTATTGTTTTTCAACATAGTCTCCCTTGAGGGCCAC
>JAQIXA010002641.1:0-16931 GCA_034699045.1 Nanhermannia cf. coronata Gr-Ori-00579 | reverse complement strand
TTTGAGCTTTCACAGGTCCCTACCTATGGTTACTAAAAATTAGTACTGTTTGCGTTAATTCTGACTCACTCGGTATAGGTACCTATGTAAGTATGTAACATGTACTCCTACAATTAACAATCATACTTCAACTTTTCAACTACAAAATACATTATACATACAAATACAAAGTACTTACTTTTAATTGATAGGCGTAAGTATTTCATATTTATAGTTCATAGGATAAGTTTACGAATATGAAAAAAGTTTTTCTCATTTTTGAGAATTTTATTTCGTCATTCAGGCCATTGTTCCTACTTAAAATTGGATATCCTAACTAATCCTCTTCTAGTTATATGAATATATTTGTAGTTTAAGAATTTTGTTTTTTTTATAAAAGTTGTTCTTTCGTTTTTTTAGTTATTGTTATTTTCGTGCATACCCTACATAGATATTATACTACCTACCTATATTATTTTCTTTTTATCTTCGCTAAACTTCTGTAGATAAAACTGTTTTAAACTTTTAAAGTAGGTAGGTAGGTACACATCAAATTTTTAAATATAAATTCATATTATTTATATGTGTGTAGTTGTATGAAGTTGTAGGTATTGCATAGGCATTATGTAGGTATGCATTGGCATAGGGCATAGATAAATTATAATTTGTAAAGTACCTAGGTAAGGTATGTAATTTTACTTATTTGAAAAGTTCCTAACCTATATTAATAATTTTATTTGGGTGGGGTGTTGACTATATTAATTAAGTTTGGACTTTGATTAGTAATTTTTAATTGACTTTGTCTGACTCGCTTAATTGGTGAAGGGCTTTCTGCAAATGGCGTTCAAATGAGGAGAAGTTACGTTCAGCAATCCTCTCAGATTATGATTCCTGATCTCAGACCTTCGCTTTATACCTATGCATCTACTGATACTACTACTTTTTCAGGTTCGACTCTCGAGAATATGTTTAATTATTCGACCAAAATCAATATCTAACCCATATTCCTAGATTAATTATTTTTAAAACATCGTCCTTGTTCTTTATTGTTCTTTCTTTTATAACTATGCTTTTATTTCAAAAACCGACAATAACTTTTATAGGTAGTAGTGAGAGTATTAATCAACTTTTTAATTTTATGATTTGCTACTTAATTTGTTCTTTTCTCTTTTATATCTTAACTACCTATTTGCTATTCGTTAACAAAAAATAAAAAAAATATATCTTTTACCAATCGTGATATCTTTACCAAAAAAATTAAAAGTAGGTGTAGATACTTTATCTTAATTTTAATCTTAAGGTACTTACCTATTAAAGTACCTACATATTAAAAACTTATATAATATAGTGTAGGTAAATCTATTAGGTATCTAATTAATATTTTTTTCAATTTCTTTTCCTGTTCTGTTTATTTTGTTTTTCTATTTTTTAGTTTTAATTTTTTTGTATCTAGTTTAATAGTTCAAGGTTGTTAAAATGAATACCTAATTTATAAGTAGAATTACTTTGTCATGTATGTCCAAAAGGGATTTTAACTTATAGTTAGCTAAGCTACCTTATACTGTTCATCTGCACCTACTACCTACACGATTATTATTTATTATTTTAATTTCTTGTTAGATACCTTGTTATTTAAGTTTTCGTAATATTTTATACACCACATTTATAATTCATAGCTAACTAATACATAAAAAACTATTTTGTCATTAATTTCGTTTATAGATAAAAATAACATGAAGTCTCCACAGCAGTCGCAGTCTGCCAATAGTACGCCAAAAAGAGGAATTCCTCTGACAGTGGTCGAAAGAAAAAAGATATCTTCTGCCAATATACAAAATATAATGGATCCAAGTCTTGGAAGGTCTCCATCAAGTGCTTCTGTTGTTGTATCAGTTCCTGTTAAACGTCCAAAATCTCAACAGGATGATTATTTAGATAGAAACTCGGAAAAATCAAATCAAAGGTACCCTACCTATCCTTTTAGTTTTAATATTACGACTAAGCGAGCTCAATATATTATTTTCTCCGTATACTTTCAAGTGTATCGCATTATTTTATCTATTATTATTATTATTATTAGGTATTACGCAAATTCCAGTGATGGTTCAGAAGAATTCGTAGTACATGTAAGTCTCATGTAAACTATTTTAAATATTTATGTACTATTATGTATAATTTTTTAAATTTCTAGCGAGGAAGAAATGTGCCTACTTTATCTCAAGTTATAAGAAGTGTATCACCGTCTTCTCAGGATGAAAGATCAAGTCCAGCAAGTAGAATTTCCATGTCTAGAAATACTTCAATAATTGAATCTGATGATCAGAATCAAATTAATGCTGCAGGTGATTAAACTCTATTTTGATCCGATTAAAATACAAATTATATAATTTAATCTAATCTAATCCTTCCTTTTTTATATTCTTATATAGGAAAGCCTAGTAATTGGAATTCTAATAAAACATCTTACGCGGGTAGAAGATCACGAAGAAATTCATTATCTGAAGCTGACTCACAGACTAACTCACAGTTAACTGTTGAAAACTTTGGCGGATCTCAAGACAACTTGAATCGTTTCCAGAGTCTTCAGAGAAATCCTGACAAAAAACCTGCAGTATTAGATGATTCATCATCCTCACCTGCAAGAAGCTACAAAAGGCAATCACAAGAGCCATCATGGGATCATTATCAAAATACTGATTCTAATCCAACTTCACTTCCGCATAATAATAGTTCAAATGTTGATCAACAAAATGTTTCACCCAGAATTACTAATAACAGTAATGATGGAGTATTTTATGGAAGAAGAAAATATGATGTTATAATGAACGAAATTCACCAAAATTTTTTGACTGGATCAAATTCCCCACCGCCTTCTCAACAAGTAAATCAGCAATTTTGGAACGATGATCAAAATCTTAATACATTAAGTGAAAGAAGTCCTAAGCCTCAATTTCAATTACAATCTAGAAATAACCCACCAAATGATGGGGGAAATGTTACAGTATATGTTATGAATAATGAAAATAGTGGATTTGGTATGTGCCTATTACTTAATTATATTTATTAGTATTTTATTTTTCTTAAAGTAATTTGTATCAAAATTACTAATAGTATTTTTTATTTTATAGAACCTCAAAGGAGTACAAGTATGACTAATCTTAGCAGGCTCTCAGATCTTCAAAATAATAGACCAGTGAATGTAGTATATCTACAAAGTGGGAACACGAACCCAAATAATAATCATTCAAATTCAAACACTTATACTAGCAATAATAATGGATGGCAAAGGCCGCAGAATAATAGCCAACAACAACAGTATACTGAATATCATACATTACCTTCAAAGACGGCTTATTCATCGCCTCAACATCAGCCAATTTCAGGAAACTATTTCTCTGGTGGTAACAGTCAACGTCAATCACAAAATAGTGACGATTACCCTTCAGACGATTTTGATTCTGAAGATATTCAATCTCAATTAGCCAACATTAGATTAAAATTGGAGGAAAAACGAAAGAGGATAGAATTAGAAAAGGGAAAAATGGAATGCATTGCGTCTAAACAGCAGAATAAATTGGGGAAAGTTGCATACTTAAAAGCTAAATCACTTAATAAAGTACGTAAGATTATTTATTTTTATACATTTGCTTCAATATTTTTTTGGTGGTTGAATTGGACTGGGTTTGTTTGATTAGATTTAGATTTTAACTATTATGGTAAAGGGAAAAATATCAAATAACAAAATTTCTTTATTGCTTGTATATAAAGGGTAAACATGAAATAAATAGTCATGTTAGACATGGAGATTCTCTGGATGCCAGTTCAAAGAGACATTTGTCTTTAAAGGTTTGCTTTTTGCTACATCATTTATCTTCTTTTTTTTCATGCATGCTTATTACTGGTAAATAAATACTACCTTTTGTCACTTTTTATTACTTTCTGAGTTTTTTGTGTTTTTGACTTTTTCGTTTAGTTTAAATATGAACTTGCGATAAGCTAAGGAAACTGATGCATTTTTTATTCATAGGACTTGGAGAGTAAATGGCTAGGAAAGACTGATGAACCGTGCCGTACACCTGAGATTGAAAATATGGATGTAGAAACTTATTCAAAATCTCTTGCAAAGTAAAATACATGAATTTATAAAATAAATAAATCTTACTATATTAAGCCCTGATATATGATTAATTAATGAAATTCTTTTTAATTAGAATGGATACAAGTTTATCAGAACTTGAAGTTGATATAAATAAATTATCTGCTCAACAACAACAAATCCAAAATAAGTTTTTCTTGCATGGAGCGCCTTTAAAACAGAATGTAGATACTTCCAAAAGAAAAACTTGGTCAGATACTGTGGATAGCTCGCCAAAACCTCCTCAATCAAAATGGAGCAGCCCGAAACAACCATTTTCGGATTTAAATCAAGAGCAAATGTTTAATGGAGAAATTACAAAAGATAATAATAGCTCTTATTCACCCTCTTCACCCTCAAAACCATCATTACCTCCTAAACCTAGTGGTGTTTCTAATGTCTTAAGCGGTACTAGCGGCAATTCATTCCGACTACATTCGAATGCAGATACTCAGGGCAATCGTCTTTTCAATAAATCAATCGGAGGGTAAGAAAGTTAATTCAATTTAATAAATTAATAAATTTCTTTGCAGATTGATTGATCAAAAATCAAAAATTTATCGTTTAAAAAATATTTTTGTAATAATTTAGTGATGGTGATAATAATGGAGAAAACGGGACAGCCCCACCTCAGCCTCCACCACGATCTAACAAAAAACTAACAGGTAATACATAGCTATAAAAAAAACAGGTAAAAAATTCAATGCAATTATTTCCATTTCAGCTCCTGTTTCAATACCTGATGATGATATGTCACCGTTGTCTGTCTCATTTGTCAACGATGAAATTACTGATGTTCCATCCTCTTCTGACATTGCCTCAATTTCATCATCAAAAAAATCATCACTTAATAACATTACTTCCGGTTCCAAAACGTATAGAATTACACCTGAAAATAATAGCAGTTCTTCACCAAATCGTCCTTCAGCCAATAATTTATTCAATAAAAATGAAGGTACCTACTTAATGAACCTACAATTTTTATAATGATTAATGATATTTAATTTCTAATTATAATTTATGTAATAAATAAATTTTACAATTTATTTTAGATACATCTTCTGATGAAAATCAATCAATGAAAGACAGAGGATTTTATATCGCTCTAGATAATTCTGATACACCAAAGAGACCTAAGCCTCCACTGAGAACAAAGAGCCCATCTAAGCGTGTTAGCAGTAGTTCTAATTTAAATAATAGTCCACGTCGAGATCTTTCAACAGAATATATACAATCACTAGTTGACAGAACGCCAATATCAGGAGATGATGAAAGAAATACTTCTGGAGATTCAGATAGTCCATATGAAACAAAGCCAAAAAATAAATTAGTTATTGACGAAAAAAGACTCGTAGATGCTGTAATATTCAATATCTATTTAACATTGCCATTGCTCCTTATTTTCAAACTTTATTTTTTCATTTTTAGGATGAGTTGTATAGAATGGAAAAGAAAAAAGAGTTAATATTATTGCAATCTTTAAAAAGGTAGTAAAAAGAGTTAAAAGTTTATGTTGTTGAGTATTTTATAAATTTTAATAATTTTTTTGTAATTTTAAGGCAACAACAAGTTGAAGATACTAGAAGAATTAAAGAAATGCAGTTACAAAGACGTAGAGAAGAAGAAGCTGCAAAGGCCGAAGAAAAAGAGAGAAAGCGTGAGCATGATAAAATTCGTAAACAGGTAATCCATAAAACTTTCTTGAATATTATGTGGCTAATTATTGAATGAAATTTTTTTAAATTACAATGTCGAATATGTTTTAGGCTATTCTCGATACTTATAGAATGAAAAAACAAGAAGATAATGATAAAGATGTAAGTTTTAATATTTAAAAATGACTAGGTATTCTTATATTTATTTTTATATGATATGTCATGCAGGGTAAAGGATGGGAGGTCCAAGAAAGCACTACTAAAAGATTTTTACGACCCAAATCTGCTAATGTTACGACCAGACAACGTCCAAAAACTATACATTTATCAGAAGTTGATGCTGCACATGCTACAAGTGCTTATGGTAGCAGAGGTATTCTTTATAAAATATTCTAATTACTTACCAGATTCGATAACAGGATAAAATTGGGTTTGTAAAAGAAATGATTATCTATATTATATTATATTATCTTCTTTTCTTTTCTTTTCTTTTGTAGCTGGCCTTAAAAGAAGTGATAGTCAATCTTCGAGTACTACGGGCATTTCTCGTGCTTATGGTAAACAAGGTTCAACAAGCAATTTGTATTCAGGTATGATATATATCTATTTAAATATTTTTACAAACTATAAGCTATCTAGGTAGAATATTATAAAACTAAGCAGTAAGAATATGATTTATAGATAATTTTTTGTATAATACAAAGGTAGATTTTTGATTAATGATAGATATACCTAGATACTATAACTATACCTAAGTATTAGACTAACAACACTGCGTAAAGTTTAGTATTTTAGCTAAAGTATAATCTTATTACATTCAACTAAAACTTATAAATTGCCAGTATCTATATAATTAGGGTACGTAGTACGTATAAGGAATGATATAAGGGGTAGACAATATAATTTGGCTATTTTAGAGATTAACAAGAAATACTTGTTTAAAATCGTTTTTTTTAAACCATTTTTTGTGATTTGCACGAATATTTATTTGCATTTTATTGTGTGATTTTTGCACCGTAATTTTTACAAAAAATAGACGCTGGTGGTCGTCAAAGTCGGACAACTGGAAGAGATCTTTGGGGTTCGACTTCCTCTCTAAATCAAGGTACTTATTATTTTTAATGTAATTGCATCCTGAAGAAGTTATTGCTTTAAGTTTATTAACTATAATTTTCATATTGTTTATTTAGCATGATATTTTATCGTTTATTGTTTATTATGCATGAAACTTGATTTTATTTTTTATTCCTTTTTTCCTTACCTAATAACAAGATACAAGACGAAGGCAGCAGCAAGGTGCAACCTATGGTCGACCAAGACCTCGAGATCATTCTTATGATAGTCGAGGTAAATTAAAGTTTTGCATATCTTTGTTTCGAAAAAAATATTCAAATTAGCTTAATAAGTCTACATAATTATTAATTAGCATATTATGTCAACTAGTACTCTCTAGTTATACGAATAGTATAACTATCTAGACTTGTGTCGTATTTTATTTTATTTTCATTTCTTTTTTATTGTAAAGTTCGATCAAGAAATTTTATGGGATCCCAAGATTATCTGACCAATTCACATCGGGTTAATTCAACTTCATCTCTCCTAGACGGTAATCATTGTCACCATTTTTAACTCTCTTGTAATTGTATTGTGGGTGGGTTGGTTTTTTCGGTGACTGGAATTATTTTAGAATTTTTGTAACTAACAAAAACTTGGTTTTGGGGAGAAGGGAAAGTGAAAGTCGACTTTTTGATATTTTTTGCTTGGCTTATCGTGAAATGCTTAATTTGTTTTATTTCCTTTAATAAAAGTGAGTAGGTACCTAAGTTTGATTTTTTCTGGAATTTGGGTTTGGGTTATATAAGTATGTATATACTTGTATATTAATTATATATTATATGCTAGGTAATGGTTATCGAACTAATATAAAAATAGGTTTACATTACAAATATTACATTACCTACTTACAGTAGTATAGAAACGCAAATAAAATATAGTCATTCATATCATATCAGATTAGGTAGGTACCTAGTTTAATATAGGCAATTTCTTTGTCAGGTGTATAGAGTTAATAGAAGGTGTATGTACTTACTTATTCCAGCACCTTTGCTTATATAAATAAAGAAATGCTTTTAAAGTAGGAGGGACCGCTGCTGGCAGTCATAAAGGTCCCCTGGATTCGGATTCTGGAGTTGGAACTTGCTCCCCACCTGCCCGACGATCTCCTTCGCCTTCCCCTTCAACTTCTAGGAAATTATTCGTTCCACCGAGTGATCCACCAACACTTACGCTTCCATCTCCTACTGGTGAAAAAGGTTTAACCTCTTTCTCTTAAAGAACTTTCACTAATCTAATCTGTCTCTAATCTCTGAACTCTTTTTATTGATTCTTCTTCTAAATCGTTTCTCTAAAGACTTTCGGCTAATTTTTATATATCTTTATATTTTTGTTCATTCATTCATATCTTTTTTGCTTACTTAAATTAATTATCTACCTACTTGAATTATTTTCCAAATTACGATTTTGTGTTGGTTAAGTTAACTTTGACGAATTTAGAATTAAAAATTTAAATAATGGAATTAGGACCAGGATCATTGCCTTATCATCATCGTGGAAGAAGAGGTTTTGACGACGGCGCTAGTGATATTTCTGTAACAAGCTCTAATATGGACTATTCTGGTGAGTTTAACTATTTATGATTTTAATACCAATTGACCTTTTTTTTGTGATAGGGCTTCGACTTTACAAACAACCCACGGCAAAATCAAATAGAAGTATAGTATTAAATGCAGTTGAATATTGTGTATTTCCTGGTGCTGTAAATCATGATGCAAAAATGAGAGTGTTAGATGAAATTAATCGCTCTGAAAGCAAACATTTTCTAGTTATGTTCAGAGGTAAGTATATTATAGTTTATTTTTTAATAGTAATGAAATGATACATAATTTTCTTATTTAAATTTAATGAATACTATTTTTAAACTCAGATGCTGGTTGCCAATTCAGAGCTTTGTATTCATACGTCCCTGAAAGAGAAGAAGGTATTGTAATACAGCTTAATTGTATTTTATTCATCCTTATATTGATTGGTTTTATTAAAAACATTTTAGTCATCAAACTTTATGGAGTCGGACCTAAGCAAGTCAACGATTCTATGTTTGAGAAATTTTTCAAGTAAGTTTATATTACTTTTACTTTTTTTAAGAATTAATGGTCATTGGTTCAACAGTAATGGTTTAAAAAAATAAAATACACAATCGTTTAAGAAGGCAAATATTGAATTCATTTTTAATCTCTACTTTGCAAGTGTAATATTAGTAGAATAGTCGTATACCTATGCAAAAGAAATGGAAAGTACTTTTTACTAATTTGCTTTGCATGCTCTTACCTAATTTAGGTCAGAAATAAAAATCGATAATGTTGAGCGAATACTTTGATTTTTTATACTAACTACGTATTTCATAGTCTGGAGAAAGTATATGCACTACAGTACTAGTACTTGTGTATAAGCATTTTACTGGAAATGAACTGAATTACATTTTCCAGCAAATGCAAAAATTTTATTATGTTATTCTTTTTATAGGTATAACTCTGGGGGGAAATGTTTCTCTCAAATACATACTAAACACTTAACAGTGACTATAGATGCTTTTACAATTCATAACGCGCTCTGGCAAGGCAAAAGGGTAAGTGATTATCTTTCTTTTATTTTTTTTGAAATATAAATATGTAGTAAGGTTTAGGTAGTCTTTTTCTGAATTGTTCGAAATATGAAATCACAATCTTGAATCCTTTTATTGTTTGTTTTATAGGCACCGACGACTAAAACAAAGGATATGGCTTTGGTAATTTAATGGATTTATCTATATGATGAGAATACAGACTTAATGGACCTAATCATCTTTCTTACTTCCCATCACAACACAATACGCCATATTTTAACAATTTACTCGACAAGTACTGCTCTATTTTAAGAAGAAAATATTGAACATTCCAGTTTTATTATTGAATCGTAATTTTTATATACATCGATCAAAAGCCTACTTTATCATCAATATTTTGCATTTTTAATTTTTACCATTCAACTACCTTAATTTTTTTGTATTAACCTTGTCCAAGTTTAGGTTTAAGTTTAGCATTAGCATTAATAGTAAGTTATGTTCCATAATATTTTACTTATTTTATACATTCATCAATATTGTGTAATACTATGTAAAACTAATCAATACCTATGTATTACATAAAAATCTTAACTAATCAATATTTTTAAGTAGTAAGCAATAATCCTGAATTATTTTAACAGGGCGTTTTTAGCTTTTTAAATTTTAAACTCAATTGAGAGAACGAAGCTTAGAATTTCAGATTATCTATCTACCTCGAAACATTGTCTTACGATGATGTCTACTACGTTTAAACTTTTTTTAATTTAATTTTTAAGCTGATTTTAAAATATAGGTAAAAGAAATCCTCAAGAAAAAAGTTTAATTACAAACAAAAACATAACAAATTAAAAAAATTCTAAACAATTAACAAATAACTTGTAAAATTAGTTTTCAAAATACTATTTTTTAGTAGGACCTATTGTTTAAGAGGGTTTTTACATTTTACTTGTACCACTTATTAACCAAAGGTCATAATTATACTTTACTACCATTAAATTAATAAAAACGAGAAATGAATAACTTTATTTTTAAAGCTTTTTGCTATAAAAATTAAGTAGAAAATAAAAAATAAAGCTAAGCTTTATATTTATTAGGTAGGGTACTTAATTCTTAAGTACTACCATACTTCACATCACGCAAGTCTAAACCAAACCAATATAATATATTTTATAAAATATTTAGGTAAATGAGATTAATTCAAGAATAAATGAGATAAAACTCATTCAAAAAGTAATAATTTATGTCTAAAAAAATAAAATATACGTATTTATGTAATAAATTGATAAAAACTAAAAACTCTTTTGTAAAACGCTTTTAAAGGTAGATAATATGTGTAGAACAAGTTTAAATAGATAACCAGTAATAATTAGTATATGTATAAATGCAGCAGGTATTAGGATTTATTAGGATTTTAATTATGTATTATGATTATGATTAGTAAAAAGGAAAAACTGTTAATTTATCTTGTACAAGACCAATATGGAACTTTATATTTTGTGAAATGGATCAGAATTATAATATTTTATGTAGGTATAATTATTAAATTCCAGTATGGTAAATTTTAGCTCTTATTTTAATTGTTAATTTGCTTATTGACCAAAGAAAGCATCTCAAAAAAATGGTACTAGAAAATTTTAACTTTTTAAACAATTTTAGCATTAAATACTTATTATCCTGGATATGTTGAAATATTATATACACATCTATTTTATCATAAAATTATATCAAACGACATAAATGATTGCCTTATCCTGTCAACCTTAACTCGACAAAATTAGAAAAGTTTAAAAGTAAAGTTTTGTCACGTTTGCTTAAAAATGTATGTAATTACAATAATTAGATACTTTTTAAACTTGTTCTCTACTACCTACCTAATAAACTCAATGTGCTAATTACTCTATTTTATAGACCATAATGTGCTTATAAACTTTTAAATAAAATAATACATACCTAGTTAAGTTAGTAATAATTAATAATTAGTTAATTAGAGGTTAGGTATGAATATAAAATGTAGATTTTTTTGTAATTTTGCATTGTAATCTGCTTTGATACGCTCTAAAAATATTAGCTAATTTTATTTTAAATATAGAAATTAGAATATAGTAATTTTATTGTAACTTTAAATTTAGTAAATTAATCAATACCTACCTACCTAAACTAATTGTAAGTATATAAATAATATAACTAATTGCCTACTTTTAAAATATATTGTAAAAAAATTATATTTATAATCCTTAATATAATGCTACCTACTCGATTGAATTGTTTTTTTAATAAGATATAAAAGGAAATATTAAGGAGAATAAAGCTGGCTTTTTTGTGTGCCAATTTAATTAATTGATTATTATTAGGTAATTTTTTTTTTATTATTTGAAAATTTTGATATAGATTTAGATTACATTAATTTTTACAAAAAATTTTGATATTCCTCCTATCATGTCATACAGATTAATTGTAGATTCAGATCAGATCAGATATAAATAATTCCTAATTATAATACAAATTAAGGTGAGTCGAGATTATTACCTAATAATTATTTTATATATCGAGGATTCTGATGACATGTTGATGACCTTTTCCAAGTTGTTCCATTTTAAGTTAGCAGTCTCTCTGAAAAATAGAGAAAATCCAAAATTAGTTAATTTAAGTATGGATTTTTCTATAGTTCAGCTCTGAAAATCCCATCTTTATCATCAATTTTCTCATAAGATCATGAAAATTGAGACCAAACTTTTGTTTTTCAGGGCTGAATTTGAATTAAATTAGTAGGTAATAAAACAGCATTTTCTGCACATCTAAAGACAGTTTCATTCTAGACTCGTATTCATTGACTTCAGCTCTGAATAACTGATTTTGGTCTCAAATTTTATAAATACCTTATGCAATATTCTGACCAAAAATTGGTTTTCTTAAAAATCTTACCATATCAAGGGGTTCTTTGCATTTGTAAGGGACAGGCTCCTCTGGTGGCTTTTCTTCCCGTATGGCTTGACGACGTGGACATGCTGGACAGCAACAGCAACATTCTTTCTTTGGTGGTGGTGGTGTTGGTGGCTTCACACAAGGTGTTATTGGTCGAACACAGTCCATTGGGCAAGCTTCAGGACAGATGCATGGATTCTAAAAGACAATAGGAAAATCATGAAACCCTTGTCATTGCTCAATAGGACCTTATGTGACTAGATGTCAAGAACTTACATCAGGACACAATGGACACTTGAAGACAGGAGTATCCGGGACTTCACAAAGGGCTGGCTTACATTCTTCAATCTTTTTACATGGGCAATACTTGGGTGGAACATGAGAATGGTGGCATGGTTTTCCACTCTAAAAAAGACCATAAAAAATACACATTAGAACCCCCGAAAATCGGTTTTTTCAATAAATAAGTACCTGGCACTGGTCGGAAGACATTGTCTAAGATGATGTTCAACTGAAGATTTAGGATCACTTGCTGAAGATGGTGGCAAAAGATTGGAAAATAAAGTCTCTCAAAATGAAGAAAAAATGATGGTCTTTTTCTTCGGGAGGAATTTGGAAAACACGTCCGCTCGATTCGGAATTTTTCTCGAACTTGCAAATCTCCAAAAATTTGGAGATTTACAAATTTTTGATAAAAATTTCATAATTTCTAAGGTTTCAAAAATCATCAAAATTCAGAACATTAATTTTGCAAAAAAATTTTTTTTTGGCTTTTGGCTTTTTTTGATTTCGATCTCGATCGTTACTATTTCAAACGGAGCTTCTGCGCCTATTCTATTGCCAGCCACTATTTTGAATAATTTTTCTCCAAATCATCGATCATTTTTTCATTCATTCCATCGTGCTCGTTCAGTCATCAACATACTATCTTATCGATATTTTTATTTTTTGTTATTTTTGACGCTTTTTTAAGTTTTTGACTTTTTTTGACCTTTTGGTGAGTGTCGGTGGTGTTAAGGTAAGATTTACTATTTGAAAAGGCAATTTTTATGGGGGCGGTGGTAGTAGGCAAACCGGATGTTATAAGGATCATCTAATCTAATTTTTCTATTTTTCCTCCTAATTAGGTATTGTTGGTATTGCTTGGTAGTAGCTGCTGTAATTTGGAGAAATATGTCTGAGGTTGAACAAGCTCTTGCTATGGGTGACAATGCTGAACATGATGATGTCGAGTGTGAAGAGGAGGAGGAGGTTTTTAAGGCTAATGTTGAGGGTGACGATGAAGCGGAAGTCATTGTAAGTCAAGTATTTTTATTTTATAATACATGCACGCATGTTGAAGTAATGTAATGTGGTAGAATTGTCGAATCCTGGTGGGTGTAGGTAGGTCAATTTTTATGAACCCTAGACCCTTAGGTGATGTTTGATTTAGCTTAGTTTATACCTCGATTCGACATGATACTCAGTTCTTTAATCTTTATTACCTCTATTCATAATAAAATAATAAAGTAGTCTATTTGCCCTCTGCTATATTGAAATTGTTAGTACATAGTAATTTTAATTATTTTCAGTTGCCACCTGAGGTAAAGAAGCGGGTTAAAGCACTCAAGAAGATCCAAGTTGAGATTACTAAGATAGAAGCAAAGTTCTATGAGGAAATGCATGAGCTTGAGTGCAAATATTTGCCAATGTATACTTCTCATTTTGATAAGGTACTTTACCTAATCCTATTTTTAACTTTCTTATTATTTATTTCTTATTATTTTTATTAATTCCTTTTTCTTTTCTTGTATTTACAATAGAGGAAAACAATTGTTGATGGAACATACGAACCTACTGAAGGGGAGTGTGACTTTGCTGGTGACTCGGAATCTGAAGCAGAGGAGTTGGCTAAAAATGTGGCTAAGCTGAACGTGAATGGAGACAATAATGAGGTGGTACAAGAGAAAGTTTCTGGCATTCCTGATTTTTGGTTAACAATATTTCGTAATGTTGAAGTAAGTTTTAAAAAATTAAAATGCATTTCTTCATCATTAATAATTTACTTGTATTTAGATGCTCGCTGAGATGACACAGGTATACGATGAGCCACTTATTAAGCATCTTGAAGACATTAAAGTTGAGATGAGTGATAAACCTAATATGGTAAGCTTTTATACATTTGCTAGGCTAGGTAATAGACATATAGGCACAATATATATATATTAATTTTCTCAAATTTTTGTTTTTTTATAGGGTTTTAAGCTCCTATTTTTCTTCTCAAATAATGAATATTTTTCTAACAATGTATTGACTAAGTCGTATGAGATGAAATGTGAACTGGATTCTGAGGATCCTTTTTCCTTTGAAGGTCCAGAAATTGTTAAATGCTCGGTAAGTAGGTCGTTAACTAAAGTTTAATGATCGGAATTTTATCTATAAATGCCTGTAATTTAATTAAGCGGTCT
This sequence comes from Nanhermannia cf. coronata Gr-Ori-00579, assembly GCA_034699045.1. Lineage (NCBI taxonomy): Eukaryota > Metazoa > Arthropoda > Arachnida > Sarcoptiformes > Nanhermanniidae > Nanhermannia > Nanhermannia cf. coronata Gr-Ori-00579. The sequence continues at coordinate 2,135 of JAQIXA010002641.1, read as the reverse complement.
AGTCAATCATCAAATCAATCAAATCCAGTCATAAATAATTGATGAGCTGGCTATAAGTTATCATACTAGGGAATGAGAAATCCTTATCTTTATATTTATTATAGTTATTATAGCTTTAGCTATCGAGGCTTGAATACATCGCTAAAAGCCATATTCTGTACTATTATAAATACATTTTTATGATTCTAATACTAATACTGAATTCAAACTGAATCAGTTTGGAACTATCTATCAGTTGCAGTATAATATAATATGTCTGATAAAGCCTAATCCTAATATACTTAAGACTATATAACTAAGACATTGGCATTTGGCATCTTATCTAATCGCAAGTTCAAATTTTTACTGTATATTTTTAATTCATTTCAGGGTTCCACTATTGATTGGAAAGAAGGAAAGAATGTTACACTCAAGACAATTAAGAAGAAACAAAAGCATAAGAAACTTGGATCAATTCGAACGATAAGCAAAACAATTGAGGCTCCGTCTTTCTTTAATTTTTTTAATCCCCCAACAGGTAGAAAAAAAATTCAAACTACATTCATTAGTCAAATCTCAATTTTTTACTTTGCTTTGAAGCTTCTTATCTTTTATTATTCTTATCTCTAGTCCCTGATTCAAATGCGAATGATGAGATAGATGAAGAAGTTCAATTAGCCTTGACGAATGATTTCGGTATGTAAAAATAGAAAAAAATTTCAAGAACATGATCAATATTGAAAATTTCTTAAAACTACTATTTTTCTAATGATTTTATAGAGATTGGTCAGTATATTCGGGAGCGAATTATCCCACGTGCTGTTTTATACTTCACTGGAGAAGCTTTGGAGGATGAGTTTGACTCCGATATGGAAGAGGAGGAGGAGGAAGATGAAGATGAGGACGAGGATGAAGATGAGGACTCTAGAGCCAATTAATAAGATGGAAGAGAAAACAAAAAGAAGTTAAAATATCCATCAATTAAAATATCTCAATACATAATATTATTTTTTGTAAAAAAGGTAAAAAAAAATTATTCTCATTTCTTTATCTATTATCTATATAAGCATATCTATAATTAATTAAGCATTATCAATAATCTAAATCTAAAGTATTCATGATTTGTGATAAAAATCATTTAAAATAATTATCTTGATTTGTGTACTCAACTGTGAACTGAGTTTGTTCTTATATTCTTAAAAAATCAACATTATATTACGTGTACGGTGTGTACCCTACTACTACTTCTATATTAATATTAGGTAATTGACATAATTTAATCGATAATTATTAATTGAACTGAAAACTATTGTATTCCTCTTTCACAAATTTTAATAATAAACTATTGTTAATTAATGGATATTGAATATTTTGATCTTTGTCTTTAAAGTTGTCAGTTGGGTACTTAATAATAAATTCATTTCAGTTTCAGTTTAGAAATATTAATATTATTACAAATTAGTTAAATAAGCAGAACGCAGGTGTAATTAAGGTATTTTGTACCATTTCTGGATGGATTTATGGATGTCCATTTCTAGCACCTACCAATGTAATTTAATTCAGCAGTGAAATGCGCAAATTGGCTTTAATTTACAAATTATCTTAGATATTATTAGAGTCTCATAAAATCTCAAGATTAGTTTTCCATTTATTTATCCTTAGTCATCCAACTCCCTATAAATTGCATTTTTATTGTAAAATGAGCTCAAGTTTGGTTTTTCCGAGCTGAATTGGACAGATCTTATATTAGCTTGGCTTTTATTGCATTGTCATAGAATATTTTCCATAATTTTATATTATTACTTGCGTGAGAAAAGATACAAAAATTCGAATTGAATCGAATTGAATGAATAATTTTGGATTTGGATTGGATTATGTTTGTGTTTTTGATTCGAAGAGAAGAGTTCATTCAAGAATCAAGAATTAGAATTAATTTTAGAAGTTGATTCAACTTTTTTAAAGGTAAGCAAGTATTGTTATTTATGTTATATATAATTAAAATAATTAAATTACAATTAGCAATATGGGCAAAAGTTCACAATAGGTAATTGTCTAATTTTGACAATCTAAATGTGTTGTATGACTAATTGACATGCCCTGAGTCCGAATCTGAAGTCAGATCGCGGCGGTCACCCTCAGGTCAAAAGTTACAGGTC